>VUQG01041180.1:0-46357 GCA_015106755.1 Etia nguti | reverse complement strand
AGTGATACACCTGCTGCTGTCAGACCTGCAGGTATCAGTCTGTGATGTTCTCCTTTATAGTGGACAGAAATTATTTTTTGGAGTGGCACAAATAATTTGTGTGGCATCTTATTTATGCAGAACACCTGATTGTTTTGTAAATAGTTTGAAATGGTTATCTTTTAAAAAAGTAAATTGCTGCAAATAACTTTGTTGTTTGCAAAACTTGTGCATAGGATTTAAAAATTTACAATTTATATTTGCATTTAAAGTTATGAAATATGATTCATTAAACATGTTTGTGGTTGTTACAGTAAAAAATATAACTTTTTCTACTCGGATTTTATGTTTTTTGTCTGATTTTAGATCAACTTTGTTAATACAGTATGTCAAAATGAAAACATAACTGTATATTCAGACATGTGAGGTTGTGCTGAAAAGGATGATACCAAACAAGGCGAGATAAATAGTTTTTAAAGGTGAAATGTAGAGGTAAAATCAAAAGTAGTCAAAAACAGCCAATTATACCCTGGACCCCAGAGGGTTAAACATTTTTTTAAAGTAACACAATAGTTACTTTTCCTAGTAATTAATTATTTTTAGAATCTTGTAGCTCAGTTACTAACTCGGTTACTTTTTTTAACTGATTGTGAAGCACCTTGGTTAACTCTGTTGTTTTTAAATGTGCTATACAAATAAATTTTGAATTGAATTGAATTGAAGAAGTAACCAGTAGCTATAATTAATTACTTTTTCAAAGTAACTTGCCCATTACTGCTGGTCACTTCATTAGTTACACCTTATTAGTTTTAGGTTGGACTCCCTTTTGCCTTCAGAACTGTCTTAATTCTTCATAGCAAAGATTCAACACATGGACACAGACACGGTCCACACTGACATGACAGCATCATTCGGCTGCACATCCATAATAAGAATCTCCAGTTCCAGCACATCCCAAAAATACGCTATTGGACTGAGATCTGGTGACTCAGGACAGTGAAGTGATCGTCATGTTCAAGAAACCAGTTTGAGATGATCTGAGCTTTGTGACATGACACATTATCCACCTGGAAGCAGTCATCAGAAGATGGTACACTGTGGTCATAAGTGGATGGACATGCTCAGCGACAATACTTTGATAGGCTGAGGGTTTTAGATGGTGTCCAGTTGGTACTAAGGGGCTCAAAGTGTGCCAAGAAAAAAATTATAATAATACAAACCCAAACTCAAGTTATCTAAGAATTGAAAACATAACACAAAACCCCCATGGCCTTAGCAGTTATTCTTAATGTACCAGTAGTAGTCTGTGTATCTAAATGCAGATATGGCTGTGGAAAACAAGTCAACAAACATTAATTAGTTTGGAACTTTTTCTCATGATAGTTGAGTTAGCACACATAACACCTGGCAGACCATTGACCACAACCAAAACTATTAGGCCCGCTACACTCGCAAGTATCTGAATTATACAAAAAAAGGATTAGATATAGATTAAATAAATAGATTTTTTTTTTTAAAAACAGACTCACCCACTGAATCCTATATGGCTCAAGACACAATCACTAACATATTATATAGCTGAAAACCTGTGCTGGGAGATATTCAGTTCATGTCTGTGACTTAATTTAATGAAGGCATGCTGCAACTCTTGCATTGCATAGGCCAACTGCAGACCCACTTCGATGAAGCGCAACTCTGCAGCCATGAGACTTAATGCTTCTGACAAGATTGGGAAAGTCATTCATGTGTAAAGTAATGCGATGCAGTGTATAGATGAGATCTGGGCTAATGGATGTTGAAGACACGGCACCTGTCTAAGCAGATCAAGATCATTACCTTTCCTTACATGTGGATCTCACCGGGACTTTGACTGTGAGAGATGGGTGCTAACACGAGACTCCTGGTCTCTGAAAATACAGACTGGGCGAGTCTATAGATCAGAGACTTCATAAACACTGATAAGATATGAGGAAGAATAAGAACCGAGAAAAGAACATGATCTCATTTATGGATGAACAGGCAAACGATGCATAAGTGCAAACACAATTGCATTCACAAGGCCAAGGGGCACTTTACACAAATGTTACGGCTTCTACAAAAAATGGAGCCTATCAAGCATACACGTCAACACACATCATACAACCTAATAAACACAGAGTGATGCCCTTCTTCTACTAGGAAAAATGCAACATCACAACCACTGTTATCCTGCTTGGTGTCTGTCCAGAAAGTCAAACCCCGCCTGCTTGTATTATCAAAGTGATCCTTCTTCCTTCTTACATAAGCACAATCGTTTCATCATTGCGTAGCAGCATCACTAATCCCTTTCTTTCCCTTTAATCTCTCCTTTCCTCTTTCTTTACCTTAGTTTTTTTTTTTTTCAAACTGAAAGAAAAAAAAAAGTAGGTTATACATTTCTTACTTTTTTTCCTGCCTCTATTTTTATCTTGTTCAATTTCACACCCCACTTTTCTCTGGTTGGTAACATCTCTTAAAATATGTATCAGTGGGACCTATGGCTGCTTTATATCTCATTTTTATCTAGCATTCTGTTTCTTTCATACTTCACGTTTTTGCTGGGACATTGTTTATTTACAATGAGCCACCTGAATGCACATCCGATGACAGAACCTGGATCTGAGTAAAAGAAATGTCATGGAAAATATTTCCCATATGTAGCAAAATGGGAACAGATGTCAGCCTGTAGATGTGTAGACATGCTACACCCATGAGCATGGCCACTGGGATTGAACTTATATATATATGGGTCAAAGATGCTTTTTCAACATTTTGTTAAAATAAATAATCATTAAAATCATTATTAAAGTGAATAAAATTAAATAACCGGAACCTGTTCTGCCAGAGATTTCTTCCTGTTAAAAGGGAGTTTTTCCTTCCCACTTTTGCTTATTCATAGGGAGTCATATGATTGTTGGGGTTTCTTTTGAATATTTTAGAGTCTTTACCCTACAATATAAAATGTCTAGAGGTGACTGTTGATGTAATTTGCTAGATGAATAAAACTGAACTGAATCAAATTGAACATATTACTTAAGCTTTTGATGAAATCCAATCCTGGAATTAGCCTTTCTTTAGCACCAAAAAAACAAACAAATAAACAAAAAAAACTCAAAAAATAGAACCTCAAAACCGTACATTATTTTCACAGTAATGCTTTTACACTGTAAACAAATAAGAATAAATAAGCTTTGTTGGTGGATTCCATTATCTTTAGATGCAGCAAGATTAGCTGTTTTTTTATGCTAGCTTAAGCTAACTGGTGGTTTCAGCTTCATATGAGCGGTACAGAATAACAATGTGAGAAAGTGTTTGGGGCTGGTCGTGCAATCAGGTACACAAGCTTCCTTTTTCAAATCAGTATACAGTAGTACTGGACAGAAGCATGAAGCTTAGAAATCATCATGCCATGTAAAATCAGCATGCAACAGATTTCAGTTTGCTGCGATGGCACGCAGTATTTAAAATTTTTTTGGGAAAAAACATTTATTGGAAAATGGTAACATTTTCTTCAAAGGTAAGTATTTAAAAATAATTTGAGAACCTTCAAACCTTTTAGTAGATAAGATAGTAACAACGGAAAACAGGACAACTTTTAGACACATTTCCTTACAGAACATATGCCTCTGTGTGCCACCTTTAGCCAGAATCATTTTTTACAGAGAACTTGTGTGAGTATAAATCCAGACTAATGCATTTTTGCTTGAAAACATATGATTATTAAAAGCATCCACTCACTAAAACAGTTTACAACTCCTTAAATGGAGATCTTTGGAAACACTGCCGATCCAGTTTCAGGTTTTAGACTTTTGGAGATGAATGATGATCTATGCTTGTTTCATCAGTCACGCAATTTATGTCATAATATTATAATTCATAGAGTTAACTATTAGTAGGACTAGAAGCTTAAAACAAATACCAAGAAAAATCTTCAAGGCTATTTTTGATATAAAAAAATTGTAAAAAATTGCATGCAAAGATTATAACAATACAGACAATAATGTAGACAATTATTTTTAATTTGTCTGATGTGGTGCTGCATTACTGATGATTTGGAACCATTACTTCATTAAAGATAGGGATAGAGATGGTAAGGTCGGCTGCCACTGTTTCCATGTAGTTGCCAACTAGCAGACTTTTCTCAGCTTCAGTCTGGGACTTTAAGAGAAACAGATAATCACAAATAATTATTTTGCACTGTTAAATTAACACTGTCTATTATTGTTACAAATGGGCAGGACTAAAAATGTTAGCTCCCAAGCTCCTACGTTGATGTTATTGTTTTATTATTACCCATAGCTGCTACCTTAACGATAACTTAGCAGATGGCTAATGTGGCTATTGGATAAACATATTTTCATCTGCTCCATTATTCCCCGAGGCGTCCCCACATCAGATGGATCTACTGATTTGGCACAGTTTTTACGCTGGATGCTCTTCCTGATGAGCCCATTTATCCAGGGTTGGGAAGGGCACTAGAACAAGTATGCTAGCTTGAGGCTGGATTTATATGTGTCAAATAATGGCTAATAGATAAAATGTGCACTGGCCAGGTTAACATTTATGGTAACTGTTTAGTACTTCAGCATTGTTGAAACTGGAGTTTTACTGAAATTCCTCATAAATCTTTTTTTAATGTTTTCAATCTCAAGTACCGTTAATGTGTTCAGCTGCTAGTGAGTGGAGTGGAGGGGTCAACATTAACCCTATGTCCTGACTAAAGTTTAGTGTCAACTAGAGGGGGTTAAAACAGCACTGTTGATATCGATACTGTTGCTAATTAGCATCTCATTTTTATTTTTTTTTAGAACACTATACAGTTTGTAATTTCTTCCTTCTTTCGCTGTCCTGAGTGTTGGATAGAGGACCTACATGCAGTACACTTCAGGCTGAATATTAAACAAAGGGTGAGGCTTTATTGTGGTTCCACTTTAAATACAAAAAGTCCAACTAAAACCATATAAAAAAATATGAAAAACAGACAGGAGCAAACCCGACAGAAAAAAGGAAAGACTATAAATACATTTTGTAGTAATTGCTCAGGAAGAAAGAACATAACGAGGGAGAAGAACACAGTGAAAACAAACAGGAGATCAGGGGAAGACAGAGACAGACAGCAAACTAAGACAGGATATGAAAGAAAACCAGCCTTCAAAGTAAAACAGGAAGCAAAAGACAAATACTAAACAGAGACAAAAACACATTTCAGATGACAAAGAAAAGAGAACAGAAGAGGAAATAACACTGAAGCAAGATAGAGGGGGAAACAGCGAAGGTACTTGAAACACCCTGATTTTATTTTAAGCCATTGCAGTTCCTTGTATTCGTTATTTTCTGCAAACAAACAGATCTCTGCTCTCTGTCTACACCACCATACTCAGTGTGCACATGATGTCTACATGATGAGTGGTCATCATCCAAATGACAGAAAATATTTCTTAAACCGTCCTAAAATGTACATCTGGAGAGATTTTTTAAAATGCTGTTTTAAAAAGAAACATTATTACTGTGGATGCAGTGTGAGTATGAGTTAGATGCTAAAAAGAAAACCTAAGACTTGGACCGATGTACCCATGTAGAGATGTAAGAATAGACAGTAGCAAACCAGTATGGACCCCTGTTGTGAATGCAGATTGGGCACCGGCATTTGTCAGAGACCTCTGAGGTGTTGACTGAAGCATGGCAGTCCACCAGCCAAGCAGGACCCCTGAGGTGTCTCTGCTTTCGCCTGAGTAAAAATGGATCAAAGCTAAGAAGCAGAAATGACAACCACTGTTCAGTCTAATCTCATTTCACAGGAATGGGTGACTTCTGCTGAAAGCACTAGGAAGGCATGAACTTTATCTTTCTCACCCTGTTCACTGGATAGGCAATCAGGTTGATGCAATAACCGCCAGGGGCCATAAAGGAAAATGGTAAAGTACAAACTGCAGACTTATGAAGACACAGAGAAACTGGTGTAGGTGACAAAGAAAACAAAGAAAAGAGAAGGTGACGGACGGAACGAGGAGATGTGAGTTGATGATTAAAATGGTATGTTGATGCAATCCCCTCCTATCTTAGGTAGGGTGATAATCACCGTGAGGAGTCAGATGAGAGCTGTGACTGCATGCCAGGCAGAATGGGAAGTGTGCAGACTGTGGTAAATTAGCCTTCTGTATGGATCCCAGCATCACAGATAGATAGAAAAGATAGAGAGTCTTTAATGTGCAGGGAAGAAAACAGCACGAACTGCTTCTTTCCATGAATAGAATCCTTATCAGTTTCTTTTTCTTAAAGTTGCTTTTTTTTACGTGTATTTTCCCTTCTGGTATCAGCCTCAATATCAGATATCTCTCCCTGCATTAACATCACCTCTTCTATTATTATTTGAACATTTTTCTTTTTATTTCCTTGCTCTCGCCATCGGAAGCTAAGGAACAGAAGTCGAGGGGGCAGAAACCTTCGCCCGCGTGACATATGCTCTCATGGCAGCCAGTGTCGCAGAAATCGATGCCGCCCCTCTGCCACCATGGAGCCCACCCTGCCATCTGTCTCATTAACCTGGCTTAGCAGCATACAAAACTAGACCGTGCGCTTGTGGGCCTGTGTATGAAAACATAAAGGAGAGATGCTAAAGAAGAAAAACAGCGGGGAAGACCAAAAAGCAAAAGCTTAAGGGAGAGAGAAAGACTGGAAAATGGGCACTCATCCTGTGTGCACAATTTAAGACGAAGGTGAGCTGTTTTGTGGGGTGGCCAATATGAGGTCGTAGTTTGTGTCAGTGATGCACAGTGAGGTTTAATGGAGGAGGAGGACGCAGGCAAGACATCTCTGAGAGAGGTTAGGTAAACCCTCACATTATTCAGCTTCACCTGTTCGGACCTCAAAGCTCCATCCCTGTTAGTACTGCTTTGAAACCTGTGAAATACCGAGCACTTTTGGGGAGGCTGTGGCTCAGCAGGTAGGTAGGGACATCGTCTCCCAGAAAGTTGCTGGTTTGCTTTTCAGCTCTTGCAGTCTGCATGTTAAAGTATCCTTGGGCAAGATACTGAACTCCAAGACGTATCCACTGAATTGTGTGTTAGACAGACTGCTTAGGTATGGGAAAAAAGTATGTGTGTGTGATTAGATAGGCTTGCAATAAAAAGTGCTTTGAGTGCTCAGTTAAGAGTAGAAAAGTGCTATACAATCAATATATTTATAGAGTACTTTAACTAAATTGAAAACATCTGTTTATTATCGATGCACCAAGGTTAAGTTAATGTTACCGTCAGACTTGATTGAACTTTAGCACTTTACCTTTAACATAGCCAACATTACCACTATCTCCAGCATCATTTTCTAGGAGTGTTTGCCACTGGGAGAAGTTGGGTATTCGGGCATTCTGACAGAAAAACTTGAGGAAGTTAGGGAGGAAGCATAAAGTTCAACTAAACCAGGAGGAAGCTGTTATGGATGAAAAGCTAAAACTGGACTTTCAGTCAGTAGATAGTGGTTTGAATCCAAGTAGAGAGCCCATGGTAATAAATTATTTTTAGCATAATCCAGTTTTCAGCTGGATCTTAGGTGGGACAGGTCAGCCTCCACCCTTTGACTTTGCTGCGAAAGACATCTCTATAATGTTTGTATTATTATTACAAACCTATTTTTTAAAATAGTAATTTTCCAGTGGAAGAAGTAAGTGAGTAGAGATGAAACTTGTGGTTTTATTTGAATAAACTGAGCTCAACTACATATGGATTTAACAAGCCCTTGAATGTTCTGTGGACCTCTCCTTGAACGTGTCAGAACAGAGCGTAGCTGAAAGGTGACATTTTTTCAGATTTATTAAGCAAAGCATTCATCTCTGTGTGTGCCTTTTATCTCAGTGTGACTGCAGTCACATAAAAGACTTATTCTCCTCTTCATCAGAGGTAAAGAGTGGGAAGTGGGACAGATGAGCACAATTTTTATCATTTTCTGTAAGATCTCTATGCTTATCAGTCTAGCCACAGATTTTGATGCCAGTGAGGTGAGAAATCCCATCAGGTCCTGGGTGTAAAAATGTGTTAATTGGCAGGTGAGACAAACACAGAAGAGAAGAGCAGTCAGGAAGGGTAAAGGATAAAGATTTAAAAATGGAAGGAAAGGTGTTGATGAGTGGAAGCAATGTCACAGTACCCAGGATGGTGAAAGGTGGGGAAAAAAATATTTAGTGCTATTAGGCTGTTCTAGTTACAAACAGGATATTTCCAAATAAATAAAGAGAAAAAACACAGAAAATCCTAAATAGCATAGGAAAGAGAGGAATAGTAATAAATAGAACACAAAGGCAAAAAGGTCAATGTGGATGAGATGTAGTGAAGTGAGAAATGTGGACGGTCGTGGAAAACGCCTGTGCAACAGAGAGAAAAAGACAAAAAATGAAGCTGATCAAAGGGTGGATTTACAGAGAATGAACACACATTTGTGCGCACACTGTCAGACTGAATCTTTGCAGGATAAGTTAATTCATCCTAAGATTAACTGGCTTACAAACTCCATTAGGAAAACTTTCGAGATGTCCTTAAAATGAACCAAACTAAAGTGTGTGTTTATGTAGAGAATTCTTACTGTTATTGAAGATATAGCAGAAGCCTTTTGAGAAATGCTGACAGCATTCTTCTGCAATTAATGTATCAATAAAAAGGCATATGGATTATCACAATATGTGTTTTCCTTAAGTAAAACATGATCACGAAGATGGTTTTTGATTACAAACAAGTGATTGACTTGCTGCAGTGATTTAGGTGCTTTTTGCATTGTTATGATTGCAAGAATTATTGCCAAAATTGATTGTGCAAGCACAAGTTTCCCAATAAAAGCATATTTTCTTTAAATAATCAAATCCAATCGATGCCTGTTTCAAGTCTTATTGAAAAATTCTGTACTACTGTGAGGGTGTCGTGTCCTTGATTTCTCAGTCAGATCAAACAAAAAGGGTGAGATGACCACAACGGTCAAGAGGAGATTTCAAAACTGGAGACCACAAACAAATACAGTACTATGCAAAAGTCTAGAGTATTGAGTCACCCAACAAGTTGAAAGTCAATTTTTGGTATGACCACCATTCTTCAACATAGCCTGAACTCTCTGAGGCAACTTTCTTGTTATTTCTTTAAGTAATCTTCTGGACTAGTTCTCCAGGCTTCTTGAAGGACATTCAAAGCTCTTCTTTGGATGTTGGCTGCCTTTTTTTTTCAGTCCTCTGACAAGATGATCCCACAGTGCTTCAATAATGTTGGCGTCCGGGCTCTGGGGAGGCCAATCCATGACTGATAGTGTTCCATTGTGTGTTTTTCTATCCAGGTATGTTTTTACTGCACTGGCAGTGTGTTTGGGTTCATTGTCCAGCAGAAAAATAATTTCATTGTCAATCAGACAATGAAGTATATTCCATAGTGGATCAAACTGTGACAGTAATTTTCTGTGGAATTTCATCAATTTTGATGACATCTCCAACACCACTGACTGAAACGCAGAACCAAACCATGACAGAGCCTCCAACTTTACTTTACAGATGGCTGCAGTCTCTCACTGTTGTACGTCTCTTCTAACCTTCTCTGTTCAATGATGGTTTAAACAAAAAAATTCAAATTTGGATCAATCACTCCATCAGACGTGTTGCCACTGATTTCTGAACCGGCTTCAGTGAACGGTAGATAGATCAACTGAACATCCGGATGCATCTCTCAGGTTTTATGTCAGGTTTTGCTGGTTTTTCCCTGTTTCTTAAGGACATGACTTCCAGACTGTTCATGTGCTATAGTCCTGCCACTTCCTCTTTTTTCCCCCACTTGTCCATTTTCCCAAATTCTTTTAAGGACGCACTGCACACCAAGCTGAAATATTTCAATCTTTCAACTTTTCAGCTAATAGCTCTTTGCTAAGTTTTCTGTTATGTGTAGCCACAACACTGGTCCTTGAGTTCCTAGAGATGACTTTTTATGCTTGAATGATTCATAGGACGGTGTTAAGTGACTCAACAAACAAACAAAAACAAGTACAACAACATTCCTCTCAAATATAAAGAAATGAAGTGTGACTCAAAACTTTGCTTATTAATAAAGATGAGGTAACAATGGCCATTGTTTGAAAAAAATTACAGTGCATTTGGAAATTTGCTCATGCATAGCAACAGAAGCTAACAGTAAATTGGCAGTGTTTACTGGGTGGGAGGTTAGTGGGGGATACATTGCCACTGGTGACTGGTGTTCCATCTGGAGATGGAAAGATACTTTGAAGAAATAATTGACCAGTTACTCAGTGCTCCCTGAAAGTGGCTGCGATATCACCTAACTACAGTATGCTTGACAAAGAAGGCAAGTTTGCTGCCATGGAAAGATGAATGTGACCTGCACACACATGAATTTTAAAATCTTTACAGATTATAAAAGATCTTACCTAAATTACCCTAAATGTCCACTCATATTGTTGATTTATTTTAACAGGCAGACTAACAGTTACAAGAAATTGGACTACTGGGAACCGGTTCTCTACAAGAACTGGTTCTCAATTCCCATCCCTAATTGTAGGCCTGTTGTGGACTGTATTAGATTTCATAAACTTATAGGTGTAACTAATTTTGATGTTTTTTTATACGTACTGAAAAGATCGATCTCACCCATGCTCAGTGCTTTTGGAAATAATCTAAAGAAACTGAAGAAAAAAAAAAACCCTTCTTTATTAGTTCTTCCCACCTTTAGTGTAATTTACAAAGTTATAAAAAGGCGCACCTTAATGTTACTGAGGTGGAAACCTGCCTTGTACCTCTCTTATGTTTTGGTCTCCACACAGTGGATTGGGTCTTTGTGCTAAAACCTTCAAAAAGTGATTGATGATTTTAATTAAATGTTGGAACCATACTGGGAGCCGACTGAGTCCTAGACTGCCCTCTGTTGGGCTTGGAGGACTGGCACTGACCCAAATACACTGGATGCCTATTACCTTCAATGGCTCAGCCAGACAAGGTCTCATTTACATGGTCAGTACAAGTAATTAAGTCCACATTCTAAAGTGTTATTAGTTCCTTCAGTAGCAGTATTATGGTACGATGCTCTCATACTCTATATCTCTACTACATTCAGTGCAGTTCAGATGTGTTTCAAATCAAAGAATATGCACAATAACTGAATACCATGGTGCATATGATCATGTTAATGCAATAATAGGCCCAAACCTCTTACCTGAAAGCATAAAAGGTGGCAACTTTTTTTTAAAAATTAAGATTTTTATTTTTTCACAATGTAGCCACTTTAACTAGAAAAACAATGCACAGGCTTGTTTCTGCAGTGGATAAGAAAAGATAAAGCTCATCTGGAACCAGCACAAAATGGCAAAGCACGTTTACACCAGACTGCCACTATCTGAGGGAGTTACTGCTGTGATTTGCTTTGGTGCTTGTTACACATACCAAGGCCTCTGTCAGCACAGGTTAGGGCAGACTAGCTGGTGTAAGTAATGCGCTCTGACCCAGTTCAACATCCCAAGTAATTTACCCTGAGTTAGGGCAGATTTAAAGGTCTCTGTGGATAATCTAACTCAAGAGAAATTAAATTATCTGCAAAATAACATGTCCTGCTGTGTGGTTATTAGTGAGTTACTTAGCACTAAGTAACAGGTACAGTTTTCTGTTAAGTCCTATCCTGAGACACCCCTATTTCTTTATGAGACAGACTTTCTTGTCATTTTTAAGTGGTCTTTCTGAAAGATTTCAAAAAGTTTATTTGGACATTGGCTGCTTTTTCCACTCATCTTCAGTCCAGTCCAGTTTCTTAAGCAAGCATAAAAAAGCTCCTAACTCAGTGGATGAATCAGTGTTGTGTCTACACAGAACAGACTTAGGCCCCTTATTACTAGCAGCCTGTCACAAAAACACAGAATTTGTTCTGATTTCTTTAGTTGAATCTATAAAAATGCAAACAATAAGACAGTTTAACATAAAGAAATAGTACTTTTGCACCAACAAGGTAATTCACAAAGAGTTATTATTATATTAGCTGAAAACAGCATGGAGTGCAGCGTGTCCTTAAGATGTTGAAAAAGTGAGGAAACTGTACAAATGGAAGACAAAAGAAGAACCCAACAAACATGCCCTTTGCACACACAGCCCCACAATTCACCCCCCTACTCACTGTGGAGACGCATGGGAATGTTTTCTGGGACGTGTCAGGCCTAAAAAACTATCTGGAACAGATGAACAGTATCTGAAAGTCATGTCCTTAAGAAATAGAAAGAAAAATCCAGCAAAGACCTGACACAGGACCTGAGAGATAGATCTGACCCTTCAGTTGTTCACCAAAGCTTCATCAGAAATGGTCTCAGTGGAAGGACGACTACTTCAAGAAATGATAAGAAATCGAGAGAAAGGAGACAAAGAGGAGAAGCCTCTTAGTCCGGTTATGTTGTTAACTTTATAAAAGGCTGTATTTTAATCATAAAATTATGAGTATCACCAGACAGCACCCATAATGCAACATCACTTTTAAAATTCCCTTTAAAACTAAAGTCTTACAAGAAAAACAAGAAAAATAAAAAAATGGATTAAACAATAAAAAATAAATGCTGTTTCATCCAAATGTGAGGATACAAACACTTTAATAAAAGAAGACATAAAAACTTGTACATTTACAAGTTATATTCCTACCAAATATATCAACTTTATCACTTAGTTGTGAATATAAATACTTTCTGAATCCATTAAATTACTTATGCGTATTGTTTTGTCTGCTGTGGTTGCTAACACAATCAGGTAATAGCTCACAATTACAAAAAAGAAATCACTGTGTATTGTGGCTGCGAGACAAACTGTACACAGCGGTACCAAATTATAACAGCCCACAGTCTTTCTTCTGGCGATGAACTGCTGCACAGAAAACCTCATCATCTGCGATTGTTTGGCGCTCCAGTTGTGGGGTATTCTTGTCTTTGCAGCGAGTGCAGGCTGTGGTTTTGGTCTGTGCATGTAATCTGCTCAGGTTATTTGTGTGCTTTGTATTGTGGATGCTGGTTGGTTTCTGTATGTGGTGTTTATTTTCTTTCTTTCTTTCTTTCTTTTTCGTAGTGTGCTGGGGATTTAAGCTGTTCGGGTTTGTGTCTGCACTCAGGGCCAGGTGTTATGCATTTCAGGCTCACTGCCTCCCATCTCACTTGAGGCTCAACAGCTAACCTCACATGCACACACACACACACATGCACAAGCATTGCAAACATACAGTACAAAAAAAAATAATAGCACACACCCCCTCTTAAAAAATTACCCTCCGTAGTGCTCATGTGTCTTTTTCTCACCTATTACATCAGTTTTGTTTTTTTTTGTTGTTTTCTTTTTTATGGACAGCATCTGTTGCCTGCCATTACTGCTCTGTCTCAACTCCAACTTTGACCTCGCTTCGTTTTTATTGCTTTCACTGTTTTTTGTCTCTCTTCCTCCGATGCTCTCTTTCTCTCTCTCTTATGACCTGTCTGCCTCTTCCTATCACATCTCTGTGTGGTCCGAGCTGATGCTTGCCTCAATTTTTTTTTACTCTTCACACACATACAAACACACACTTGCATCCGCTTGTCAAGGACAGAGGGCGGAGGGGGTTACCTCTATGCAGCTTACCAATCTGCACACTATCTACAGTGGTGGAGCACAGCACACATACACACACAACAGATGATTCATCATGAGAACTACCAAACACAAGAAGTAGGAGATTCTTATGTACTTTCACAGCAACTAAAGGCAGAGAGCAAATCTAATACACAATCTCAACTTTGATAACTTCCATCTTTCTAACGCATCATTTTTTTTCTCCACTCTGCTTTTTCAGCACACGGGAGATGCAAACCCACTTGCATGATTATCTCTTGAATTTCTAAACTACCCACCCCCTTCCATATCTGCCAAGCTTTACTTCCATACTTAGAAATGAATAAATAATTAGAACTCTTACCGTGAGGGTAGGGATGGCTGTGACGAGCGAGTAGATGAGCACCGGAGGGATCTTGCTGGTATCGTCCGGACCAGGGTAGGGCTTAGAGAAGGTCTTGTCGTAACAGAAGAAGCCCTGGATGTGCACGGGGAAGGTGTCCGTGTACTCAAAGTAGTAAGCCAGCAGCACCGTCCCAGCCATGATCACCAGCTGGAAATAGAACATTATCCCTCCGTTAGGAAGCGAGAGGACGAAAGGTGAAGCAGAGGAGGTAGAGGTGGAAGAGCCAGAGCGGGAGCGGGAGAGAAAGAGGGGAGAGACGAGTCCCTGTACCCCTCAGCAGCGGGGAGATGCATAGGAAATGCCGGATCCAGAGAGAGGCAGAGTGAGAGGTTCAGTGTTTGGAACCAGGAGAGATGGCGAGGGAGAGAGAGAGAAAGATGAGAAGACAAGAAATAAAAGAGCCAAATCTGCAGGAGACTTCTCTCATCAAGAGATGAAAACAAAGATTCAAAGAAGGGGGAAAAAACAAAACAGCAAAAACAGGATAAAAGAGGATTCCCCAACACCGCAAGCAGCAAAAAAACAAAGAATTGCATAGAGATTGGAGAGAGTGAGAGAGCAATGGAGAGAGAAAGAGTGATAGAGAGAGAGGGAGAGAGGAAGTGAGATGTGAGAGAGAGGAAGGGGGAGGCAGCCTTCATGCTGCTGGCACTCATGAAATCTACTACAGTTGAGCTGTGGGTGTATTTGTAGATGCTGCGTGCACATGTGTGTGAGTGTGGAATACATGAGTGTGTGTGGCATGATCATGTGCACAGGACACTGAAGTTTCTGCAGACACATGGCTCTAACCATCAGCTACTATGCCCGCTAACAAGTTCAGTTCACATCATGCAAAATTTAATCAATTTCATTTCATTTTCTGATGTAACTTAATGGGTTTTTAAGTGATGAATCAAGTTTTCAAAAAAGGCTTTTCTGTCTGCGTGTCCATTTTAGAATTCATTTGTGCACTGCCTTTTACTTTCTTTTCTCTGATCACTTTGATTTAAAAGTAATCAGAGAACGCTTGCATGTGTCATTTCAAGCAGACACATGCAAGCAGTGCGCCAACTTGAAATGAAATTCTAACCTAGTGAGCAGCGTCACGAACCCCGATTGGTCCTCACAGCTTGTTTTTGCAGTTTTCAGAAGGAAACATGAAGGAAGTTTCTCTAAATGCAAGCCCCAAATGAGAATGCACTTCTCAGATTTACAGATTCACAAATGCAGCAGATCAAAGGCTGATGATGATTTGTAACAATTAAAGCCTCACTGATTTACCAATAGTGGTGGACCAATACTGTCGACTGATATTAGCTACTGGCCGATCCATCAGTATCAGCATTTATAACAGCCAATAACTGACAATGTAAAAAGTAAAGAAGAGAACATAGAAACACCCTTGATACATGTTATGAGTTTTGATGTTATGTTATTTGTCCACCAGAGGGCAATCTACATTTTCCTTGTTGGCAGCACCACAAACACAACAACAAGCTGGCTTGAATGTGAACAAGTCAATTAATAACTACACACAAGAAATGTAAGGGAGATTTATGACGAGTATTAAGAACACATTCAGAAAAAAAAAATGTTCATTTTGCCATTAAACTTGAAATACTATTTTGAGAATAAAGTTGAAATGTGGTGATTACAGCTGTCATTTTAAACTAAACTGCCACAACTCCTATAACCTCTACGAAATGTGTAGATGAGTTAGTGAAACAAACTGATCAGCTGTGTTATGGTGTTTTGTAATACAACACACATCCAAAGGTGTAACCATCAATATCCTTGCATCATTTTGTACAAATCCGGCCAACTCTTCCAAGTTTTTCCTTCTGACCAGATTCAGCTTTCTGCACCATCATTTCACTGTCCTTGTATTTATAAGGTGGCTGTAGCTCAGGAGGTAGAGCAGGTCATGTACTGATTGGAAGGTTGGTGGTTTGATCCCTGGCTCCTACAGTCTGCATGCCAAATATTCTTAGGCAAGATACTATCCCCAAGTTGCTCTCTGATGCATTCATTGCAGTATGAATGTGTATATGATTGGTAGATAGAAAGCATAGAGCATTCCAATCCATGTGACTGGAGTAGAAAAGGACTACATAAGAATCAGTCCATTTACCAATCACCACACTGTGTTTATCTGCTTTAAAAAATAATTTCTTTGTAACTAAAACCGATTCTAAAGTACGATTTCACTAACTCATCTATGTAAGGCAGTTTGTCTTGAAACAACAACTCATAAGAAGAAGCTTCGACTTTCTCAAAATAGTATTTCGTGTTTAATTTATCTTGAAATTTCAACTTTATTCTCAAAATGAACTGTGACATTTTTTTCTTAATATGACCCTAATACTCATACAAAATCTGTTAATGCTTAGCATGTCTGAAAAAATTTTTTTTGACTGATATGTTGGAATATCAGAGTTTGAAATGACCAGATATTGATACTGTTCTTAAAAATCCTATATTGGTTGAGCTCTAGAAAAACTATTACAATGAAACAATGTAATGGTTGTGTAATCACACAAAACACAAAATTAACTTTTACATAGAAAAGGAGGGGAATCTGTGTTCAGGCAAGTTATTATTAATGTCTGGCTCTCTTCCACAGAGTGTCTTTGTCCTGTCTTCCTCCACTCGTCCCCAACCGGTCGCAGCAGGTCGCTGCGCCCTCCTTTAGCCTAGTTCTGCTGAAGCTTTCCTCCTGTTAAAAGGGAGTTTTTCCTTTCCACTGTTACCAAAGCGCTTGCTCACAGGGGGTTGTCTGATTGTTGGAGTTTTCTCTGTTTGCTCTGTATTGTTGTAGGGTCTTTATCTTACAATATAAAGTGCCTTGAGGCAACTGTTGTTATGATTTGGTGCTATAGAAATGAAACTGAATTGAACTGAATTATTTATTTCAACTTCGCTGAAAAAAAAAATCCTAATGCCTGGAAAATCATCAACTGAGATCCTTACATGGACCACAGACAATGGGAAATGGTGGAAAAGCTTATTCACTCCATTTGATGGCAGCTGGGACTCTATGTTTCAACTTGGCTAAGACAGGAAAGACCATGGACGACCAGGAAACAACCATGGGCTGTATTCACCCTTGTTGTGTTGGCTATTAAGCCTTAATTATACTCTGTTGTAGTCAGACATGGACAGCTAGAAATACCGCAGCTGAGTAGGTGTTCCATCTATAGGTACGAGTGTAGTTTGGTGTATTTTTGTGTGGTAACAAAAAGCTTGGCAGGCACGCAAACATCCACAGAGACCTGCATGCTCACGTCTGATGACAACATTTCATTCAGACCCAAGAGGATTGACGGTCTGTACTGACAGGTGTGTGCAGTCTGCTTTATTGAAACGAAAGCTATGCACACTTGATGTTTTGGTCTTCTGTCACATCATCAATAAGTACTGGTTACTCAGTGCCACTGGAAGTCATGCTTGCCCATACATCACACTGTTTCACACGGGTTTTACAGATGATGTTGTGAGCGTTGAATCATGACCCATTCCAAAGCCTCTCCATATATTTTTTCCCCTGTCATTCTGTTGCATTCTTAGAGTCATTGATACAGTGAATGCTGTTTTGGAACTTTTCTTGCTTTTTACTATTTCTTTCTTTCTGTGATGGACTTGTAATGATACATCTACCTCCTGAAAATGGTTCTTGTGAAGGGCTTTTTCTTTTCAGTCAAAAGGATCAGGCAATCATCTACCACCGGTCTCTTCCACAGATATCCAGGCCTTTTTATGCCTGTAGAGCTGACCAGTTCACTATATTTTCAGAATGAACTAGAACCGAATGAACTCTCATGTTTCCACTTTCTCTGTGATGGATGTGTTTTATTTTTGTAGTATGAGCAGAATTGCCCATTTTACACACATTGAGAGTTCCACAGAAACAGTTTCCAAAATCCAAATGCTACACTTGGAAATCAACTGCAGACCTTTTTACCTCCAAGTATGGGAAACAGCTTTTGCAAGAATTGTCCGATTACATTTGAGCCTCTGAAAACAGACCGTCCCTTAAAATGGATGTAATTCCTCGAAGAAAAGTCAACACTTAAGGCCTATATCCATCTTAGAGATATAACCTGGGTAAGTATAAAAAAAGTTGTATTAGTGTCTGAAAATATATGAATGTTATGGTAAGATGAAGCACAGATCCTTATTCACCATTCATCATTGGCAAATTTTACCTCACATACATGTACACATGTTTACACATGTTTATGTGTATCAACATCTACACATATACATATGGCATGTGCTATGCACATGTCCTGAATGTATATATAGAAAGGTGCATGTACTTCTATCATGTGCAAATATCCATACGGGCACAAATATAATGGATTTTTTATTTGGATGAACACCCTTCATTTGTGCCTCCCTCGTTTTTTTTTGACTATTCGTAGTTGTCATGGTGAAGAAATAACTGAAGAACCAGATTTATAAAATACAAAAATGTGTTTGTACAGATTTGTGCTGAACTTATGCTTCGCGGCTTATAAATTATTGTAGTAGCGGTTTATGTTCGTATTTTATGTGTTTGTGTGTCTTGCACACATGCTTGATGGGAGCTGTTTGGTGGGTTTGCTTTGGGCGAGAGGAGGTGTTCTAAATGTGTGACTCATAAAGCCTTCCCTTGTTTTCCTGTTTGATGGTGTAGCACTCCTCCCCTGCATTTACCCAACGTATTGTGACTGACTCTGACTCACACTTCTCGGAAGGAGCACTTCTAAGTCACAACGCCACGTTAAAATCACGATCATACTTATGCATAGTTGAGCACAGCATACCATGCCTCCTTTATTTCCACTTCTATGCGCTAGAAAAAGATTAGAGAATGTGCGCCTGCTGAAGATTTTGCCTCAAGCTCCCATATGTCGGAGTTCATAGTTGTTGACCAGCAAATTTGCATCTCCAGCCAATAGATGAAGAGCTTATTTTTAGAGTCATCTTTAGATTTGAGCTTATTCTAGATCAAAACCAAAAAAACAAAACCCAAAAAACACTACAAAGGAGTATTACAGCCACATGAAGCGAGAACAGAGAATATTGTATTTACTTTACAGAATAAATAGAACATTATGATATTAATATTCATTAAAACAGAACATCAATAATGTAGTAGCGCATTGGGCTCACAGTCAATAACACCTAACAGATTATTGCTCGTAAAATGATCAATATAACCTTGACCATGAGCTTTATTGTCCATGAACAGTATATACTTTATTCTTAACATTCCAACCTCAACATTTTAACTCAGGGTTCTCAAGTTTTCTAACTTAATTTAGAGCAATTTTTAACTTTAAAGATACAGCGTGTAAAATTTCACCACTAGATGTTAATAGATTGTAGATTGCAGTCAACTAAATTCTGTTTTTTACACATTCTAATTCAAGTGCATTATGCTATCTATGGTGGCTGCTGTAGGACAAACATTTTTTACTCAGCAATAGAGATCAGAAACATTAAATTAAATGAAGAATGTACCCCATAATGACACAGCTGTTGTTACTGCTGTTAGCCACTGTTAGCTGCTGTCAGCTAGCATTAGCTGCTATTAGCCGGTGTCAGTAAAGTTTTCTTTTAAGTGGATCTAACATTGCTGGACTCAGGCACGTAGCGAATAAACTCTCATACGATGTGAAAATATAATCAAACTGTTTATCAGATTGAAAGTGTAATTTTTAGGACACTCGAGCCAAACATTAGCTGGCATAATGTTAGCTTATAACCAGCTATTTTTGTGGTTTAGTTTGTGGTTTTGTTGTCAGGTGTCTAGAAGAGAGGACCATCTAATTTGTCTAATTAGCTGAGAATAAGTAATTGCAACAATTTCAGGATTAAATAAGCATGTTTATGCATGTTTTTGTGTTTCAAAGCATTGATTTTAATTTAGGAGATAATGTTTAGCGTGAGGAGGAAGAGGATGATTTTTAATCCAGATGGCTGTTAAGTTGTGTCTTTCCTTCACATTTTCACTTCTTTGGTAACGGGGGATCCCTTCTCATATGTATGATTAAAGGTATTATTATTCCTCAATCTTGAGTCTGAAGGTGCAGACATGAATTAAAATTTGTCTCCACAGCACACATACGCTGAGGCATTCTCTTATGTATGTGGCCGGTCTATAGCCGCAAATGTAAAATGTGATTAGATGGAATGGTGTTTTCCATCTTGGCCACTGTATTCAAGATGGTGGAGCCACATGGCAGCTTCAAAAAACTGGTGTCCACTCCTATGTATTTTTATGCAAGATGCATGTATTTTTATGAGTTCAATATTTTTTTGTCTATTAAATAAGGTTTTTTAAAAAACAACAGACTGTACCTTTAATTGTACTTTTCTTGTGATCTATTTATTCTCAGAATGCAAAATAACTAATAAGTGAATAGATAAAAAAGTTCCTCCTGTTATTTTTTTTTTTTTATCTCAGTGTGCCGATACCACTCCTTCAAAAAAGGCAGCATGGAATCAAGTACACCATAAAACTTTGTATTTTTTGCAGCTATTAAAGGGTGGAAAATAGTCTCGATTCACTTTCATCATACCTACCATAAGAATGTTTTTTTTAATTTGCAGTGCAGATTAAGCTGCTACTCTCATGATGGTTTGCTGTTACCCGCAATGTGACTTATGGCAGTTTATTCACACCCTGGCAACTCTCTGTCCTACTCTCCTCTTAGCACTCCTTCACAGTCTTCTCTCCACTCTGCTGTGCACCTGTCTTTCCTTTTTTCTTTATTGACCTCATCCAAAAGAGAGCAGCTATTAACAGAAAAAAGGGACAGGCTTCAGAGTTAAAAACCTGCCCTGCTCTGACCTATTTTTGTCTGGAGATGGAGGGGCAGATCAGCAGCACAAAAGATCCGTGGCTTGTCAAGATGAAAGGTCACATTAAGACAGTTCAAGTCTGGAGCTGTCAAAAAGCAATGTGTGGCTGCCTGTTACAGGCGCGAAAAGTGGGTGAAGACTGACGAGTGTCTTCTTCTATTCTCAAGCTACTAAAGATGTCATCATCTCCCTCTGAGCCTCAGCACTTTCGAAATACGCTTTTTGGCTGTCATATTATGAAGGCGTTAGGAGACTACATCTCATTAAGACATAAAACTCCCTTCATTATTTTAGGTATCAGGATATTTTGAACAAGCTTCATTTCCTGATTAAAAAAAAAAACATGCAGGAAATGAGTTTTGAATCATTGATTTCTGTGAGGCAGTATGAAAAGTGCTTGTCAGTGATAAGAAGAGGGCTTATCTGCCCTGCATGTCTGATCTGTTAAGAATGAAAAGGCAATGAACAATAATTAAATTCATATATCTAAAACCTCAGATACCTTTACTTTGGTAATTTAATTAAAGAACCACTGAAAATCATTACATTAAAACAACAATAATTACACCTTTACTCCACTACAATTACACAATTGCATCAAGATACACTGTAAATCAAGTTGTGTGTGTTAAATTCACATAAAAATATTTCTAAAGCAAGTTTACATAATGTATGTCTTTATTCACTTGCTCTTTGCATGTGCATTGTTTGACAGTGTTGTGCATGGACCGAAATTAATTTGATTAATCAGAGCTGCATATTTTTCACCGTTAAATACAGAAATAACTCAAGCTCAAAAGAGTTCTTTGTCATCAGAGCTAGCAGGCTGATGGTAGATGTCTTTTTCAGATTATATCTTCCAGTAAAAACTGAGTTTTGTTCAGCTGGCTTCTGGTATAAAGGAGAACATTATTGATGTCAGGTTGCAAAGCTGGAAGTTCACAATTTTAGCAACAGAAAATGTTATTCTTAAGGTTTAAAGAATGTCACCAAATACAACAGGAGCTGATGAAGGAGTTGCTGTCTAAATCAAAACCAAATGCAAAATGCCTGCAAAACCAATAGTGTCAGCGTAATGGTGGCACTGGGGGAAAAGTTTTGGGAAGAACAAAGTCACTATTTTGGGAAAGACTAATATCAAATGCAAAACTTAATGCAAATGGTAGATACTGACTTACTTTAGTGGCATAAAAAGTCAAAACCTCACAACTGTCATTAAGATTAATTCACTGACCAACATCAATGTCTTAACTCAGATCAGCCGCCTGTGGTCAAAAGTTTGCTTTAAAAGCATCCATCCATCCATTTTCTTCCATTCAGGGCTGGGTCACAGGGGTTTAGCCTAAACAGGGAAACCCAGACCTCCCTCTCCCCAGCCACCCTCAACAGCTTATCCAGAGGAACACCAGCACATCCTGTGTCTACCCTGGGGCCTCCTCCTGGTAGGTTATGCCTGGAACGCCTCACCCTTGGGGCAAGCAGGAGGCATCCTTATCAGATGCCTGAACCACTTCAGCTGACTCCTTTCCAAAAGCAGTTTGGTCAAAAGCATCTGGAATTGCTTTCCCAAAGACCCAACCTCAACCCTTTTGAAGGCTCGAGGACTATACTTAACAGCTGGCTCCGTGCTTTTAAGTGAACTCTACCAATTCTGCCAAAAAAAAAATATATTTATATTTGATGCTTATGTGTAAAATTCAATAAAGAAGGACTCTGTTCACTCATCTCCCTGTTTCACCAGGTGTTTGGCTGCTAGTCTATCCTTTATCCTTCCCTGTAAAACATAATTGCTCTAGTCCAATCATCTTTCTGTCCACTTTCTCCAAGCCAATCAGCCTGCTGCATATTGCATACTTTAAATCGCACTGCTCATCTTTCATCCACCATGCAAACCACCTCCTCATCTCCGCATCACCCAAGTCACTCAGCCTGTATCCTATCTTCACCACCATTACCGTCTAGACTGCAGGGGGTCCTGATCTAATTCCTATCACTGCTGGGATTCTGTCTGCTGTGATGGCCCATCAGAGTCTGATTGCCAAATAGCATAACTGAATTCTGTATGGCAATAAATCCTATTCAATTTATTGTAATGAGCTCTCCTTATTGATATATATTACTATTTATATATTCAGATTATAAAAACATCACAAACAAATGTGTAGAGTAAAGCTTTGTCATTTTTTTTCATTAGTTATAGTTGGCAGTCTAGAGCAAAATAGCAGATTAGGTAACACACTGGCTGCATGACTGATAGGGAAAAGACAACTTTAAGTATTACAGTGTATCCCTTGGCAAGACTTAAAAGCCTTAAGACCTACAGCACACAAATCAAGTCAGGAAAATATTTCTCATCTTGCACATCATCATTCTCTAAAAGGGCACACTATTCAGTATGTGCTCCCTCTGTGAGCATTGTCACATTCCCGATGGCACTACAGGATGAGCTCTTGCCCTTTTCTCAGATGAATATCCTGTTCTACCTGATATCAGCGTGTATGACAATGGAAACGTCGCAGTGTGTTTCTCTTTAAACTGCTCCATGCTCCCTGCTGCCTTTAAAGGATAAAACATGGCTCAGATACCCAGACACTCCTTTTCCTGTCCCTGACAGAGATTAAACATTTTACCTGTCAAAAATGCACCCCACCCCACCTGGTATCAGTTCTTCCACTTCTCCAACAAACATACACCGTTTTTTGATGCATATTTCATATCAGCTGATGAACTGACAGACTGTGCCCACTTCTAGTGGCTGCGATGCCACGAGGCAACAAGGGTTTACATCAGCAGTGACATCAAGACGTCTGAAAACACGGCACAAATAACTGGAAAGCATTTCGGGAACAAGTCCAGGGAACAGCAACAGCCAACGGCATGTGAAGGACCCACCACAGCGAGCTCAGTACAGATCCTAAAATATGACCACTTTCCCCTCCTTTATTTAACCGGTGTGAAAAGCACGGCAACCTCCCACATATCCAGTTTTTTTTTCAATAAACAGGAAGAGACAACACTGCTCAGAGTTAATGAACTCGATTAATACTTTATAAATATAGAGTAGAAACTTCTGTGATCTTAAATAGTAAGTTGTCTTTATATTTTTACAGCTGAGATAAGAGTTTGGACTTTTTCAGCTTTTTTGAGCAGATTGAGATTTTGAGTATAGACATCATGGATATCACAGCACTTTGCCACTTATTATTAATAAACACAAAGTGGTGAAATGTGCAGTAACACCTGAATTTCTTTCTTTCTCTTATTTCCACAGCTTTTATTGTTTTCTGAGGCTGCCATAGACACGCCACGGCGCTCCTGTATTTATTAGCAGTTCATTTTAAAAAGCCACAGGGGTGCGCCTTTATACTCTACCTGCTAAAGGCAGGCTGAGCAAATCCAACATAGCCGTCTAGCTCATTAAAAATAATAAAAAAGAATTCTAACATGGCACCTTATTTGCAAATCTACCCTCATGTTGTCAAGTGGAAACAGTTTTTTAGGCTCTCTTTTTCCAAAAACAAAACCAAAGACTTTTTTAGGTTGGAGCTCAGGCAAATGTAAACATCTACTACTGCAACCATATTTTTTTTCTATCCAATGGATCAAATTCAGATGACATATAAAGTCATTATGAGCTGTGCCATTCACAAGCAAATATTACTTCATAGTCCAGGGATGCTGTTGAGCCTTTTGACAGCAGTTCAAAACTTACCATCTTATCATGTATGGAGGCTTACTCCTTTTTTGACCTATGATTTGCCATTCATAGGTCAAAAAATTCAGGCTCTCAAAATTTTGACTTGCTCCTTAAACCTCTGATGTATTTGAAATTTTGAGCTAATGAGCTGAAATATTGACAGAATTTTTGTGTTTTATTTATTTTATTTTTAACCAGAAGTGAGCTACTAAAGAAAAAGTGAGGCAAAATTAAAGAAACTATTTTGAAATTAATTACTAGTTAGCTGTTTTAATGCTAGTGAACTAATATTGATGTTAATTCTTTTGCACTGTCTTGCAAAGTTTCAATATAGTTTACTTCAGAAAATGAGATTAATATCATAATAATATTGTTGACCGTGCTATTTGTAGTTTCACTTAAGCACTAAAAGCTGACATGAGCACACCCCATATCAGTGAAATCCAGTCATGTTTGGAGAAGGAAATACAACAATCCTAAATGAATTATAACATGGACTGTGTGACAGAAAATGCACAGGAACCCATAGTTGTATAAAGCAGTGGTTTTCATTGTTGCCTAACAACAAGGAGGTTCCTGGTTAAAACCATCTGGTTAGATAGAGTCTTTCTGTGTGCAGTTTCTGTGTTCTCCCTCTGCCTGCGTGGGTTCTCTCAGCGGGATCTGGGTTTCACTCACGGTCCAAAGAAATGCATGTCAAATGGTAATTTAAGCTGGCCATAGGTGTAGATGGAAGGCGGATAAAGTGGTTAGCTTTACAGAATAAAGTGCTGTATAAAAAGGTGTCAGAAAAAGGGTAAATTTGGCTTCAATTGTGGCCAAGAGAGGCCAATAAGACCAATAAACTGTATTCTATATTTTCAATAATGTTCTCAGTCCATCTCTTCAAAACCCATTACACCAGTTTCTCAGACTTTGAGAAAATAATTGTTTTTCATTTGCTTTTTTATTTCTTTTTTCTACATGGATTTGGTTAGTTTGGTGGTTTTATTTCAGGATTGTTCATGGATTTATGGATGGCTATGCATGAAAATGTTACTGAAAGCATGTGAATGAGTTTTTGAGTCATTCTCGTTCTGGAAATTCATCACATTGAGGCACTGATAGACATCTATCAGATAGACTCTATCAGATAGACTAGTAGAGGCAAAAAAAGACATCTTACATTATATGTTTAGTAATACATCATATCATCATCATATTGTAATAATAAATATTAGGAATAATTTAGCACTAAAAAACTGTTTCAACCATACATTGTGGCCTGGGATTTTCCTGACTTGGACAGCTCTTATTTTGATATGAAAAGTTGGTGAAATCACCCTTAAACATACATTTAAAAAATGTATTTTTCAACAAGGTACGAACTCTCTTAGGCAAGCTGCCTTGTAATGTCTTTAAGTAGTCTTTTGAAATAGTTCTAATATCTTCTCTGGGGAGGCCAGTTTGTTCCAGTGTATGTTGTTCTATCTATGCATGCTTTGACTTTGACTGACTTGGCAGCATGTTAGAGATGACTGTCATGCTGAAACATGAAGCCTGATAGTGTTGCATGGCGGATCAAAATGTGACAGTACTTTTCTGCATTGATAATTTCACCAATTTCACCTAGATCTGAAACACCACTGGCTGAAATGTAGCTTCAAACCATGACAGAGCCTCCTAGGTGATTTCACAGATGGGTGTAGTCACTCATTGTTGTATCTCTATCCTGACCTTCTTTGTTCAACGACGGTTTGAACAAAAAATTTCAAATTTGGATTCATCACTCCATCAGACCTGCTGAAATTGATTTTTGAGTATAGTTCTTGTGTAAGTTGGCATACTTCAGCCTTTTCTTTCTGTTTTCCTACTTTGATAATGACTTTTTGACTGCCACCCTTCAACATTTCTGAACCGGCACTTTTATTTCACCCTTCTGACTTCCTCCATAAATGATGACTGACAATGATTTGAACCAAAAAAAATTCAAATTCAGCCTGACACTGTGCCACTACTCATGTCCTGCACTTGTCCAGTTTACTTGGAAAAATTTTTGCAAGAATATCAGGCTCCTTGGAAGCAAAATATAATGAAATGAAGGGTGACTCAAGATTTCTGCACGGTACTGTAAATTAATACTTGTACTGTTGGAAATACTTCAGAATTAATGCAGAAAGAGGAGATAAATGGCAGACTTGCATTAGTGATACTATGAAATTAAAGACTACAATTTCCATCCACTTTCAGCTCCTTGCCTCCACATCAGTGAGTGCCTTGTTTCCACCATCGCATCGCAGCAATTACTTTTTTGCTGGAAGCATGCTGCCCTCTTTCTGCTTAAGGTTGTAAATCAATCAGATAGATTTAACAAAAAGTGTAAACCAGAGAATGCCACGCATTTGATTGCCAATAAAATGTTTAGTTGTTAAGACTGATAAGATTGATAAATGTTAAGATTTGCACTTCCACGTCTCCGCAGTGTAAGTAAAAGCCACAGTGCTCTAACGAGGGTCACGATCCCTGCTTGTCTTTCCCGTGTTGTTCTCCTTCCCTCTCTTTCTCTGGAGGTCCACGTGTCTTCCCTGAATGCTGTTAAAGCTGTGTTACCTAAAAGAGCAGTTTTGTGTTTTACAGCTGGAGGATTTAGAGCAGAAGCACAGGAGAGGCACAGGAGTCCACCGCCAGACACATGCTATCCATTAAGAGGCCTGCCATCAACACACGCTACACTGCACCTGGCCAGCATGTCAGGAGTCCTGGAGGAAGAGGCGGAAGCCCAGAAGAGGAGCGGAGGTAGCAGGGGATTGAAAAACAATGGAAAGGGGAAGAGGGTTGAAAGAGGAGTGTGGACGATGATGGTGAAAGAACACAGAAGCTGGGTGCTGGGGAACAGGTGCAAAGCTTGGGGTGCAGCAAAATTACCTGGATGCCTCCACCTCTGCTCTATTTTCTTTTTCACCGTTTGTCTTTTAAAAATATAATTTCTACTCAATCTTTTTTTTTTCTTTTTTTTGTGGAATCCATCTCATAGTCTCAAATCCCCAGTGCTGTCAGCAGAAAAAGCAGCCACCTTGTTGAAAATATGAAACATATATGAAACATGACAACAAAGTCTCACTGGGGTGTACATGTGTAAGCTCTATGTGCTTTTGTTAGACCTGCAGCAGCACTTCGGCTTTGCCGCTCTGCCGCGAACGCCACAAAAACACGTCTGCGGTGCTGAACAGTAACGCTCTTCGGCGGTGAAGCAGAGGAGCTTCACGCCATGACAAACTGCACAGAACAAAAAATGTGATAAATTATTGAGCAACCGTTGTATCTGGTTTCCTCTGTTGCACATTCCAGAAAAAACAAAACAAAACCAAAAAAACCACACTGGATCTTCAAAGACAGTGACCTTGTATTCTTTTACTGGGATTTGGAGCCTGTTTCACCACCTAGGTTTGAAGCCAAACACCACCTACTAGCCAATACTTTGCCAGTGCAACCACCAACACCACCCACATGCCGCCCTCCCACTTCCATTTCTTTGGTTCTCCTCTCAGCCTTTGATTAAATAAAAGAAAGGCCATGACCCTAGTTCTACACATGGGATGATTTCCATCATGTCATCCTAATATGTGTTATTTTATGTGAACTGGAAGCTAACAGGCAGCTGCCACTAACTTCATGGCTCAGCGGTCTGTGCTGATCTCTAATCTATCATTCTAAATACAATAGAGGCTTCCTGCTGAGAGTGGCATTAAGGGAACTAGGAGGGGGAGAAAACAGTAAAAACCCAGTTCTACTGTACTAATTTATTTGGTGCAGTACGCCCTGTTATATATCAACACTGTTAAAATGCCTTGTGGCTAGAGGAGTTCACCAATGAAGGGCTCAGGTTTGTAAAGGTTTGCCTACACTGAGACAAAAGGATGAAATTTCCTTCTCTTCTTTTAGTTGGCAAACAAACTGTATGTTACTGCTCTAAAGTTTTGAAGAGGATCGAAACAGACCTTTATGACTATCTGACTCTGCAGTTCTTCTAAGCTAATCGCACCACAACTTTACTTTTGTTTTAGTACATCACCAGTTTACACATTATAGTTTTAGAACAATAGTCTGGGAGCGCACCTGGCCCACTACACGCTGTTAAAGTCTGGGTGAGGGGAATCCTATTAACTGTCTACTGTACCTTTACACACTAAATGCAGGACAGAACAGCTAATTATCCACAATTAACTCCATTTAGCTGGGCATACAGCATGGTGCACAATGATTTGTGAAGCATAAACAATTTGTTACACTAATATTTGTACCATCCATTCTCTTCCACTTATCCAATTCGGGGGGCCTGGAGCCCCCTGGGCAGGTCACCAGTCTGCCGCAGGGCTGACACATAGAGACAGACAACCATTTGCACTTAATTTAGATTCTTCAATTAACCTAGCTAACTGCATGTCTTTGGACTATGGGAGGAAGCCAAAGAGAACCCACACAAACAGGGTGGTGGAACTGAACTTGGGACTTTCTTGTGCCAAGGCAACAGTGCTAACCACTGCGCCACCATGCTATCCAAGCAGCTCTATATTTAAAAAATTACAACAGCATATTGGATAATGCTAGTCATTTTGAAAAGTAACAGCTGGGCAAAGAAAGCAGGGTATCCCTGTTTGAAGACAGCAGGAAAATTCATTTCTTTAGTTAAAAACTCTGATAAACTTGAATGCACTTCTTGCCAGAAGTGTATCAATAAAAAAATCCATCAACACCCAGAACTGCTGGTGTATCTGCTGAAGTAAGGCTGATGGCTGAGGAGAAGTAGCGGGTCTAAATATTAATCAATGTTCATTAATGTCTGAGTAACACAGACATTTCTACTGATACCACCTTCATCTGATCAGCAGCTTCATTATGCCTTAAAATATGTGCTCGTTTGCCTTCACACACATATGAACTTGAGTGACATCCCATTTTTAATCCATGGGGTTTATTATGATGTCAGCCTATCCTTTGCAGCTGTGACAGCTTCATCTCTCAGGGGAAGACTTCACACAAGGTGTAGGAGTCTATTTATGGGAATTTCTGACCATTCTTCCAGAAGCATTAAGAGTTCCTTTCACCACAACTAAAGGGATCAACTCCTGAAAAACAATTGTGTTTGTCTGCAAATAGATGCCAGCCACTAGTGGTGGTAAAATTTGAATAAATTACAAGTTCCTAAGTGCTGTGACCAATGTATGTTTAAAAAAAAAAAGCAAAGTTTTTCCTTTGAAAGCAAATAGTGCCCATTTCCGCTTTTTGGTGCACTTTTCATGGTTTCACAACAGCTCAGAGAGTAGCTGGTCAGTGTTTGCTCACAAGTTCGTCACTACCATTCGAACTAGGACCACAGCAATGTGCTAGCAACCAAAGCAATCACAAGGAGGTTTTTGCCAAACAGTTGGGGAATACAAGTTTGGGATGCCAGATGGACCACTGGCCTACGTCATTGGGGCCTTATTCACTTGATCCTACACTGTCACCATGATTGTCAGCCATCGAAAATGGGGGACAAGTTGACCTCAAGGAATCAGTATCTGCATATCTGCAAAACCTCAAAGGTTACCAGAGTTTCTAGGTCCTCCGCAGGGATTGGTGACAACACCAGCACACCAACATTTCACTTTGGTATAAGGTTCACTATAGGTAACAATAAGAACTTTGTCTTCTATTTCAAAATTCATGCCAAGAACTTAAAATTGAAACTCATCTGCAGCTTCATTTAGACCCTTTGTCAAATTGGTGTCTCAAACTTGTGTAATTGTATTGCATCTGTGAAAGTAACAGTTGAAGCGAGTCACTAAACCTCACCACTAACAACTAATGATTCAGCAGCTTCTGCCAAACTGTCTCTTATCAATTCTGTCTAAACATGGTCTGGCCAGCATTGCTCCATAAAGTTTTCTGAGACTATATCTAAGTTTGGTGCAGATTGATCCAGTGTCTTGTATGATTTGGTTGTAATATTATCTTTTATATAGATACCTGGATAGACAGACAGGAAAATACATTTGCTGTCTCCTCCTCCCCGACTCTTTACCATGCACCACTACTCTCTCTATTGATATTTTGCTCAAATGATGACAAACAGCTATATTAAAGCAATAATAGTTCGAGCTGCCTTGAGCACCTAATCTATACAAATATTCCAACATGACAAATAGGCATTGAAAGCAGAATAAATGGCCCTGGTTCGTCAGGTTTTTGCAGCTGAATGAGAACGAGAGTACAAATTTGAAAAGTTTAGGCAGAGTGCTCAAGAGTGAAAAATGTGGAGCAATGGGAGTTGGAAAAAGAAAGAACTAACGGTGCATTTAGCAAGTCCCAGAAGACGAAAGGAAAAATAGAGGAAGGAGAAAAACAGGTGTTGAGGGAACGAGAGAGGGTGGGAAGATGATGGGAGCAGACTGAGATAGTGCGTGTGAATGTAAGAACAGGACGAAGAAGTGAGCTGGTGATGGAGAGGGCCGCCCAGAGAGTTTCGGTCCATCTCCGAGTGAGTATGTGTGTGCGTTTGTTTATGGGCAGGTGGGGTTAGGACAGATGTGAAGAGAATACAAGAGTGGGAGCTTTTGTACATTCTGTTGTGAAAAAAAGGGCTGAAGGGAAAGGAGTCCAATGGGATCAGGAGAAAAGAGACGAGAGGAGCAAGCGTTGCTTTAATCATCCTCCACTCCAGCCCTCTTTTTCACACTTTAAAAAGAAAACACCTCTCCTAGTGCTCTTATTTCACTGCATACCAGGCACCACGTAAACTGCCTTGTAGCAGTCTTTAAATAGATAACACTGTGTATGTACAACCATGCATGCTGCTGAGGATCCACCTCTCTGAATGTCGTTGGTGCAGCAAGAAATCAGCCTCTGCAGTGCACGTATCTCCAAGGGGAAACCTTGTGTATACAAAATACAGAGTTTACACTGCAGCAAAACAGCTAATGCCAGCCCACAATCTGCCGCAAGCTCCAAACTCCTTGTCTGCCAAGTCATACAGTGTGCAGTCTGTGTATTACTCACTCCGACTACAGTAGCTGGTTTACTTTCTTTTTTGATGAATCATCAGAATATTTTTTATTGCTAAATTTACCATGCATTATTTCAACCAGAGCAAAAACTGTAAATAAAAGGTGGATGTAGCTACCATAATGCCACCCACTGGTTTATGGACTAGTATAACATTTTGGTTCCTGTTGTGATGATTCTTGGAGACTGAAATATTTATAAACAAATATGTATAAATATCACTCAATTTTTGAGTTTATTTAATAGGAAAAAAAAGAATGTGGATGGACATCGCTGTTCCCCCTAATTGTATTGTAAGTATGTGACTGAGACCAGGTTAAAGGCGGAGGTGAATGTAACTCTTAGACATTTGCATGTCGTTGAGGGAAATTTTAATTTGAGTTCATTTGGCCTCAAAATATGACTCAAGAAAGATCATACCTATGTTTTATCATCTGATAATGGGACCCTTTCATCAAGTTTCATCTCCTGAACTGATGTCGGGGCTCTAACACTGGAAAAAATCCATAAACATGCTTATTTATTCCTGATATTGTCACAATTACTTATTGTCAGAAGAGTAGAGAAGCGACCCACCCATCTCTGGACAGCTGACAATGAGCTGGCTAAACAAGAACAGCTGGTATATTGTAAGCAATTGATATGTCAGCTAATGTTAGCCTAAAGTGTGCTAAAAATTTAATTTGCCCCTCTGGTAAACAGTTTGATTACATTCTCATATTGAATGAAAGTTTATTTTCTAAGAGTCCAAGTCCAACAATCTTAGATCCACTTCAAACAAGGTTTGACTAATGCCAGCTAAGGACAACTAACAGCAACTAACAGCTGCTAACAGCTACTGTTAGTTGTTAGTTGACAGCAGCTAGCATCAGCAAAAGAGCTTTCTGAGAGAAAAATTCAGACTATCCTCAACAACTCACCTCAGTATCACTGTCATCATATCAGACAGCTTTCACAAAGTTTTACAAATAGATGTGGACACATATTGACAGGTGAGGTCAACATTGGACTGTTAGCCTGCACTCAGAGTTGTTTGTCCTACAGTGGACAACTTTATCTAGGACTATGCACTTCAATTGGGAGGAGTAGGAAAACAGAATTCAGTTGACTGCAATCTACAATCTACTCACAGGGTGAAGCTAATATTATCATCTAAAAGTAGCTAACTTAGTTAGCAGTCTGCAATCATAAACTCTATGAGTGCAATGACACATTTCACAGTGAAATAGGTTAACAACCACACCATAAAGCATTTTTAATGCTGTCGGATTTTGACTTGCTTTTGGAGTCAGCCACAAGTGATCTCTCAATAAAATGCAGCTTTTGAGATTTTTCTTCATTGTCAACAAATGTCATGAAAATAGAAAAACTATCAACTACTCCTTATGCTCTAAAAATTGTAGCTGCATCCTGACACTGTTTGTCTTATTAATCTGTCACTGAGCTGATTACCATAAACACATAGATCTCAAACTAAAGCCTGTACTGTCTATCATTATCTCCTCTGAATACAGATACAACATACGACACTGGATCTGTCCTTTAAGGGAAAATCCTGGTTGTTATTGTGACATTTTAGAGAGATTTTTGATTTAATATATACAGGTTAGGTAACCTCACAGCACAGAGCTTTAAACACACACGGTGACAAAAAAATCAAGCAGCTCCAAATTGCTCTGCCAACAAACCATAACCTTCTGCTGGTCTTTTCATATCATCTTTATTACATTCACTGTCAAAATACCATTGTCTAACCTGGTGAATCCATCAGTCATAGAAGGCAATAACACATTCATTGTTACTAGACAAGGTCTCAGAACAATCTATATGTCATATAAGACACTCATTCAACTACAGTTAAGCCTCCGAACTTGCAAAAAAAAGACAAAAAATTAAAGCTAGAGCACAGCATTGTGCTGTGAGTTCTACTTATGAAGTTAACCAGATGGACTGTAAAAGAAGTCTTGTTACATCTAGTATAATTCGCTTGATCACACCTCAGATACACCATTACAGCATCTGTTTTGTGGGTCAGCGTTCGCCTTTGTTTGAGCGGATTTAACAGTTAGCTCAGTATTTCTGTCTATTGTCTGTCTATCTCATTCTCCATAAATTTGACCTGGTGTGCATGCAAAGGTTTGATTGCGTGGGGAGGAGATGTTGTTGGCTACACCGGGAGACTTCCTGTGACTTGGTAAGCTATCAGCTATCCACCATTAAACACTCTGACCTATTTATAGCAGCTGAGGAGGCAGCTCAAGACACTGATGTGATGCTGAAGTGTTCTCTGTCTAATCTCTGCGTGTCACTCTGGCGTTAATGAGGCTTCTGAGACTGATGTGTGTGTGCGTGCGTGCGTGTGTGTGTGTGTCTGTGTGTGTGTGTAAGACACACTCAAGAGGTTTTTTTGTTTTTTTTTGTCGTGTGTGTGTCAAAGTGAATTAAGAGAGAAAACTGAGCAATAAAAACTATGTGAAAGATCAAAGTTCAAAACAAGTTACATAGTTACTGCTGCAGTTTGCAGGGAAGCTTTAGCTGTGTTACAGCAGTGCCCTCTGGTGGAGACATTTTTACCTGTAAATTATCAGACTGAGAGGAACGCCGAAGGAACATATGTATATATACCACAGAAATGAAGGTTTACTTCCAAAAAGTGAATAATTGTCCACAGCTCTACAAAAACAACGAGGTTAATGTGCAAGATGTAACCCACCACCTCTCATTGGATTTTTTTAAGTAAAGGAGCTCAGGGAAAATGGTGGATGATCAAGATGTGGGTTAGTCATATGTGGTTCAGTTTAATTGTGGTACCCACACTATCAAAACTGGAAGTGCATAAAAGCTGATGTGTGAAACATGGGAGAAATTCATGCAAGCTTCGAGCTACAGAACAGCTACCTGCCCTCATGGTAAATCTTCCAAAAACTATGGCTAACATTCCAATTTTAACCTTAACGACGGTATGAAAATTATTTACTTCTTTAAAATATTGCCTCAGTCATTTAAAGCGTTAATTTATGCACAGCTTTGATTGGGTCATTGTAGAGCCATGATTCTTTTCCTTTTTATCCACTCTGTTGCAGATTTGCTGCTGTGATTGGGATCATCGTCCTATAGCATGACCCAGTTTGGGCCAAGCTTTAGCTGTCACATTTGACTCTACAGAGGAGTTCATGGTTGACTCAGAGAGTGCAAGGGGCCAGGTCCTATGGCCTGAAAAACAAGCTCAAATCTTCCCCACTGTATCACCGTGCTTGGACGGTTGGTTTGAGGTGTTTGTGCTGATATGCTGTGTTTGGTTTTCACCAAATGTGTTGCTGTGTGTTATGATCAAACATCATTACTTTCGGCTTGTCTGTCCAGCAGACATCATTCTCTAAGTCTTGTGGTTAGTTCAGATGCAACTTGGCAAACTTCACAGTGCTGGCATGTTATTCTTGAAGAGAGGAGATTTTCTCCTACCAGTCCTTTCAAACAAGTCATACTTGTTCTTTTTTTAAAAACTGAATTCTCATGGATTTTAACACTTGACATGCTAACATGTCTGACACACAGCTCTTGGGTTTTTCACAATTTTTCTGCACAGGATGAACTTGGGATGAATTTGCGGCATCCATTCCCAGGTAGGTTGTGGCATTGTTTGAAAGCATCTGTTTTTATTAGTCTCAAGGAAATGCACAACCATAGTTTTAAGGTATCAAAATTTAAGGCTCAAAAATACTTTGGCCTTTGTACACTTGTCCTTTTTGACTCCTACATCACAAAAGGACAAATTACATGATTAGCTGTCCTAATAATAGCAGCATTAAAAGGCAAAAAGTACATTTTTAACAAAGCAACCACATTTTAATGACAGAAGTCAGACTGAACAGTTTAGTTCAACTTGTGAGGAGAGCTGTAAAACATATTTAAACTGGTAGAATGGTAACTTTATGTCTGGTGCTCCACTGGTTCAGATAAGAGTAATCAGCTGTTCTTCACAATAGAAAACACCTCTACACTGAACCACACAGTAGATTAGTACTGAACAAAAGTTTCTTTTAAACAGCAAATTTGCTTGTGTCTCTCTGAATGGAAAAGACTATTTATTGAAGAGCAGAGGTAGAGAGAGAGTTTCACCTATCATATAACAAACAGAAAAAATGTCCACAGAGTATATTTTTAAATATGCTATTTAGGTAACAAAGGTTAAAACCGTTCTTATCTCCAGCCTTTACAGAATGGAATTAGATTAGGAGCAGAGACGATAACATAGAATTGAACACGGTAAAACAGGATTAACTAGAAATTAATGAAAGGTGATGTTGATATCTGTGCTGCTGTGAATGGCTGGGAGAAATCCTGCCAGAACCAGAGACCAAAGATAAGTGCTAGCAGGGAGGGAATCACACTGAAAAATGGGAAATGACAGAGCAAAATGGAGGGGATAGAATAGACACACAGAACAAGATGGCTGAGTGGGTAGCACTGATAGAAAAGGTTGTGACTTGTGATTAGGGCACAGAGGATGAAAGGAGTCAGAAGAAAAAGAGCACAGACGGAGAATGAGTCTGGCTGATTGGTTTCCATAGTAACTGCTGATGAGGTGTGTAGGGCTCAATAAAAGAGCAGGTCCTTCTGGCTTGGTATGGATCACTGTCACGCACACACACACACACTGAAGATGTGGAGGGACATGTTTGATAGGTATTGTCAAACCTGTTCCTATTGCAGGACAATGAGAAATTATTAGCATTCTTCATTTGTGCAATTTAAAAATATACATCACTTAGCAACAACATTACAACTACTGCCAGCGGAAGTAAACAACACCGATTGGCACATTACAGGGCAGTGCTCTGCCAGGAAACCTCAGGTGTTGGCATCAATGTGGATGTTACTTTGGCTCATAAAACCCCATCTAAACATGCTTCACACTAATAACACGCCCCCATGGCTTCCTCACTATATTGGTTTGCCCCACTGTACTGCATAAAGTGCTTAATAATTGCTTTAGGAGCATGACAAAGGCCCCATCCTGTAACCCTGAGATTTCAAAATCTCTGCAGCTTGTTCCTGATGATACAACAGGACAACCCTAGAGGCATGTCTGTGCCCTGACAGGTTAGAGCTATACAATACTAATTTGATGGTTTCAATGTAATAGTTGATCTCCGCATACAACTCCCATATTATGACATCCAGAAGAATTCTGTTAAACCACAATCTTTTGTTTGTTTGTATAAAAGTTGGATAGTCTGAAAAGTGAAATCAATGTGGAAGTGCCTTAAACATACATTCTTCTTTGTTGCCATTAGGAAGCAGTAGGTGTAAAAGCAAAAATATTTCTGACATTACAGAACTTTTACTTGGCCCATAGCAAGCCCTTTCTTGTTGGTGTGTTAGTTAGCTAAATCCAATCTGAAAATGCTTTTTAAAGCTACATGTTTCTGTTCATTTATTGAAGACTTCAGTAATTCTGCTTATCCATTTTTCTATGACTGGTTAGTGAGTAAGTACAGTACTCCCCAACTATCCGGCCAAGAAACTCCTGTCAAGAAACCCATTTCTCTAATATTAACTGTAGTTCACTCACTCTGCTTTCTATGGGTCAGTAAGCAGATTAGGCACTGTAGCAATAGCTCTGGTTACTCAGCATGGCTGGTAATCATTATCATTCACTGTTTTTGAAGTAATTAATGAACAATTTATTTGTTCTCCTTTATTTCTTTTTTATGTTTAGTTTTATACAGGAATTAAATTCGGCATGAATTGGAATAAACTGGGATACAGGATGGCAGTAATATCCTGCGAGGGCAAGCATGGCGAGCAGCACTTGCCCACTGACAACTAAAAATAAACATGAATTAAAACCTACCAAAGTAAGAATGATCTCTGTCCTTGCATTTGAAATTACATTCTGTCATCAAGAATTTTTCCTGTTTGCATTCATCCTTTCAGTCACAGTTGGCTGTTGTCTCTGGAAGCATGCTCGTACCTCTTGTTTGGCTGAGAGCCATTGAAATCTGTAGTGTCTGTTGATTTCATGTGCATGTCCATGTCACATTACTAAATGCTATAGGCATCTTGTAGTATCCAGAGAACTGGCAACAAAAACCCTTGACAATCACAGAATATGCAGACATCCCCTAGAATCAGCCCTCAATCTCTGTTGCTTCACATTTGCAACATAAACTGCTAACCATCTCCCAGTCAATAATATAATGTGGAGTGGCTCAATAGTTAACACGTTAGTTTACAGTGAGAAGCTCCTGGGTTGGGAAAACATCCAGGTAAAATTATGAATGTAACTTGGACTCTCTGAACTAACAATGGGTTTGTCAGACGTGTCTTTGGATTTAAACCACACAGGCAGCTGTCATCTTATATGGAAGTTTGGGCAAGAAAACTAGCTGGGTGCCGTGTAAAGCTTTTTTTTCCCTGGACAGAAGCAGAACCAGTCCAGATATTTAAAAAGACCAAATGTACAAAAATACTGTGAAGTAGTCTGATGGTGATTAAATGTGCTAAATAAATAATTTCTTTATGCTGCATAACTGCACCAGTACCATTTTCACCTCTTCCGTTTCTACCGACTTTCTTTCAATATTATGCATCATTGCTTTTTTATTATATTTAATGCATAAACCCTACACTCTCCACTCTCCAGTAAAAAAATAAGCCACTCTAATCACAGCAATATAGAGAGACTTCAAAGATAGCAACAGCAATTAATGAAAATATGCAGTAATAGATGAGATATATAATTCTAATATGGCTTAGAAGGCATCTTCTAATGTCATATTTTAGACGTAAGAGTTAGAAAACCACTGTTCTGCAAAAAACTTTGATGCCTCAAAAAAAATTAGACCCTTAAAAAGCAGTGGGAGAGAAAGAAAGCTCTGTGATGTTTTCTGTCTGCTTAGCAACAGTATCAGTAATGAGACAACTCTTCCAAACCCAGTTTATACAGTGACTCAGTGCTGTGATTTCCAACTTGCATCAATATAAGTCTGTTATAAGGGTATGTCTAACTGTAAAATGACTTGTAAACACTATTTATCTCTAGAGGCTGGGTACCTGTCCACAGCAAATTATTTCTGCATGTAGTATTACCATTTATTCAGGATCAATGTTCCAGTAGATCATCCACTGCCATGTCATTCCCACAGCCATTTTACAGAAAAATCATCCTCAAATGAAACACATCAATCTAGTCAAAAGAAATAAAAAAACAATCCCTAAACTTCTTCTTCAAATAACAAAAGTCTGTTTGTATCTTGGCAACCACAAATACTTACATGCAGTTATTTTCTGTCTACTTTTTCAATATGCTTTACACATAATGAAACTCAGTAAATCAAGGGGAAAAAATCTAAAACATTAAACAGACGGAAAATTAACAAAACAAGAAGGGTTTTTAGAAAACACATTCTCCTCCAAGGCCTGTGCCCTGTTTTGCAATTATAAACAAAGAAATTCATATCCATCCCAAAACTTAATTGGATCTTTCTTTACCCATGCTCAGTCATGGAGAAGACAAACAAACAGCTCTCATTCTGGCAGAAAAATAAATCTGGGCAAATACAACTGGCTACAAGTCAAGTAAGACAAAATTGAAAACTGTGAAGACAAACAGAGAATCAACAAACGAAATAGAATTGAAGGAAAAAGCAGGCGCCATGTATTAGTAGCCTAAAATAGTACGTTTAACAGAGGTGGGAAGTAATGAACCGTATTTAGCTAGAATTTTCAGCATCTGTACTTTACTTGAGTATTTATTTTTCTGACAACTTTTTACTTTTACTCCCTACATTTTTAAACAAATATCTCTGCTTTCTACTTTCATTTTCAAAACAGGCTCATTACTTTCAGTTTGACACACTTAAGGGGAGGGGAGAGCAACTAGGAGTATCTATGAAGTAAGTAGGAGTATCGAAAAGTGCCAATTCAAAATGGCTTCCCCAAGACTGCTAGCTAAATAACTTCTCTATGCTTCCCACATTATTGACTAACAAGCATTACTAACGAGGTGAAAAGAGCAAATAATTAAATTGTCTTCATTAGTTTATTATATTTCAAATTATGTTAAATGGTGCACATCTACAATATAGTATTTCACATGTCTGTCAAAGTGAGTCCTGTTTAATATTACAGTGTTAGCTTAATTAGCTAGCTTGCAGCAGTGGATTAATTCTGCTACCAACAGTTGCCATAAATGGGGAACCAGTTATTCTTAAATACAGAGTTAATAGTTCAAAAATTTAGATGGGGGCAGGACGTAGTAAACAATTAGTATTCCTGCTGTCCCTCATTAGTGCTCCTCCAGTATTGTGATTTCCAATGCAGTAATTAATTTGGCTAATAGCTCGTAACTTTGCAGCTGTGTCATACAAGATTTAAATCATTCTCTTGTTTAATTTGATATATAGAAATACAAAATAATAGAAGCCTTAAGCTCTACCTGCACCTTTCTCTGTCATGCCAAAGAAACCCTTTTTTTTTACTACTCTGCCTCTACAGGTAACAGCTGCTGGCCTCCTTTCTTTCAACTCGATTACTTGCCAGGCTTCTCTATCCCAGTGCAGTCATACACATACAGACACACATAGATGAAGAGTTAGCAAGGGAATTGACTGAGACCTGAGGGCTGAGCACCAGTGTGTGGGAGGCATATGGCGGAGTGGCCTAATGGAGAGCTTTTACTGTGTATTATAACCAAAGACATCAGTGTTTCATAGGTAGCCTGATGAAGGAGTTGGCTAGTGTAACGACATTATTCAGGTCGCTCGTTTGGAACAGTTTCTTACAGTATAGGTACACAGGGCAAATTTGCTGAGCTGTTCAGATAAAGGGCAGCAAAAGGACACCAGGATTCCCCCTTTATTTCTTACTCTGCCCAACTATAAAATAATGCATGCACCAACAGCTGAAGAAAGGAAAACAACAGATCTCTAACACAGCCGTTGAGTGTATGGATGAACACACCTTTCAAAAGTTGGACATTTCTGCATTGTAAATTCTTTTTTGGTTGATTTTATGAGATATTGAAATATTCTAACATACCAGAATTATGAGTTCACTTATTTCACACATAAAGTGATATTTCACTTTACATGCATTGCATGTATAGAATATAAGAAAGTTTATTTTTTTAATTCAATTATAAAGAGCAAACTCTTTTGTGCTATTCTAATTTTCTGAGATGTACTAGTACTGTATTACACCGTCACACTGAATTGAAATGTGCATCATGAGGGTGTGTTTAGATCTGACTGAGTTATGTCTGCAGGAAAAGGATGAATTTTGACAGAAATCAGCAGGCAAAACAAGACATAACTTGTTTTTGGAAAAACAGCATCTGTCAGTCTTTTTCACCCCACATACTGTGTTTTGTCTCATGTCTGTTTCTGTGTTCTCTTCACTCTTTGACTCCCCCGTGTCCTCTAGAGAGGTGCATTTCATTTTGAAAACTTCACCTAGTTCAAAGTTTCCTTTAATGAGACCCATCTGCAGAGAAAGGGCAAATTATATCCAGCACACACACTGTGCGCTGCACATGTATTGTCAATACTAAACAGAATCCAAATGTTTAAATCCAAAATGCTGCTGCATTTGCACCTGCACCTGCAAAGCAATGGTGCAAACAGCTTCTCTTATCTGTAACAGAACAATGCTTTAACTGCGAAGACTGCTCCCTGAAAAGCTGATGGCTGGCTTAGCTGAAGCCAATGAGCTTCTGGACCACTAGCTTTGTCTAATTAGATTACAGATCATCTGATTACCTCACCAGTTTGTGCTTTTCACCACCTCAGTTTCAATTGGGTGAAAGCTCTGGGACTTCCACAGCCCTCTGAGTCATCTGTCTGACTGCTCTCACAAACAATGTAGAGCACGCTTTCCACGAGGGATGTAGCGGTGTGTGTGTCCATGCATGTTAGCGTGTTTGTCTGAGAATTTTCAGCCTGCCACAGACAATGACCTTTGGTGTGCCCAAACCTAAATCCTGCAGTACATCAGCTGAAAATTCACTATGTTTCTGCTGTGACATCCACAAGTACCTCGATGAATCATGCAGTTCACAAAAGTGCTGGAAAAAACCTCAGCATGCCACAGAACAACTGTAGCCACTTTACCAAGCCACAGCTTCCCCTGGTGCTGGAACAGAGCAGAACGCGTGACACAAAGTGAGAATGTCAGCAATTTGCTGAGCTGTCCCAACTCCACTGTTGAGCCTGAAAAAATTTTACCGCTGAGGCTGAGACTGTAGGGATGTAAAGAGATGAAAGCGCGTAAAGCTGGGCGTTAAATAGCGAGTCGCTTCTCAGGTCTCTCCTCGCTAACGCGACGGACAATCTCAGAGATAAACCTGGAGTCAGCATGAAACAGGAGATTTGGTCAAGCTTTTTGCATGATCTGCAAAGTGAGGTGAGGAGTTTTCTGGTGATTTCATCAGTTCTATTGAAAACCGTTTTCCTTCCCAGTGTAACACAGGATTAGTGGAGAAACTGCAAGCCATACGTCAGCATGTCCATGCTGCTTACCTCCACAAACAGGAAGCAGGGAACGATGGAGCTGCTGCTCTTTACGCCCGGCTTCTCCTCCACAGCCATCCCTCTCTTTGTTTCTTTGAACATCCCCCTGAACAGGCCCAACTTTCTGCCTCCTTATCCTGAAAGAGAGAGAGTAAGTCATATGAGTGCGCTTGCCAGCCCTGAGGTCATGCCCAGAGTGCAAGATTAAGTAAAATCCATTCAGGACAAATGAGCTTTGGATAGATCTGGAGCTTTCTTTGATGTCTTTTTTTATTTTATTTTTTTTACTGTTATTGTTGGTTCTATTGTTATTTTGTTGCAAACTCTAAGAGCAGATTGTACCCAAAACCCTAACATTACACCTACTCTAATGAGCTCACCAGCCATGCTATAAGCCATCATTTACATTAGATTTTTTAAATTAATGTATTCATTTATCTTCCATCTCCTGACGCTCTGCCACTGCCTGTGAGTAAATATTATTTTGCATTGTTGCAGTCTGAATTTAAAAGGGGAAATAGCTTGCCTGTCATACATTTTATTCATAATATTTGCACAAAATCTGAAGCTAGAAACATACAAGAGTGAGAAACACACACAAAAAGACTTTCTCAGAATAGGTCATTTTTGATGATTTTGCTCATTTGTCTAAGAAGTGCATATTTCTCCCATATTAAATTATCTTGATTGGCTCCCTGTTAAATTTAGGATTGAATGTAAAATCCTTGCATATAAAAAGTCCTGAATAATCATATCTTAAAGACCTTGTAGTACCTTATTATTCTAATAGAGCACTCCGCTTTCACACTTCAGGCTTAGTTGTGATTCCTAGAGTTTCCAAAAGAGTTTCTTATCTCTCTGTCCTCGCTTTTTCCCCCTTATCTCTTTCCCCTCACCACCCAATCAGTCATGGGAGATGACTGTCCGTCCCTTAGCCTGGTTCTGCTGTCTCTGTCTGTTTCTTCCTTCCCTTTGTTATCAAGTGCTTGTTGGGGTTTTCTACCTAATATTGTAGACTGCCTTCTATTTATATCACCTTCAGATTTTTGCTGTTATAAAGTGGCACTATATAAATAAAATTGAATTGAACCAACTGCACAACAGAGTGGTTAACACATGTCCCAGGAATTTTATGTGATAAAATCCCAGAAATACTGTTTCAAATGCATAGCTGTTGTACAAAGCTGGCATTAAGCTACAACAGCCCACCAAAGCTAGTTGCAGAGACAGACAACATTACCCAGACAACACAGTTTATTCAAGAGCTCTATGCATAGCATCAGCTCCTGATTTAATGACTGTAAACAATTTAATTTCTGGGAAGAACATATACTGTATATGGCTGTGCTTCTTTTGTTTGTAGAGACTGCAGAAATCATAGAGCTGTTAAGAGTGTGAATAGTAGATTTTGACAGCTATTTCCCCTGCTTCCAGTCTTTGCAAAGCACTGGGCAAGTTTTCCAAAATTGTTGGACTATTCCTTTTTTGGTTGGTTTTTTTTTCCCATTCAGCAATCAATTGCAAGTAGTTGAGCAACCACTTTGGATTGCAAGTGGACAGAATCACAATCATGGCCAACTTAGACTGCAATCACTCTCAGACAGATTTGGGAACGTTTGCAAATAACTGACATCTAATTTCTAACCACAGACAGATTGCCAACACGATGCAATCAGTCGGAGTCAAACTGTGCCGATGAGGGCAACTATTATGTGATCTCTCTTTGCAACAGGAAACTCGACTACACTAGCTGCAAACTGGTTGTATTTTTGTTTTATTCCTATATAAATTCAAGGCTGCAGAGCACCTATGTCATCTTGCAGTTAAATTGCTGTCCTGCAGCAACTACTTCACTCTTTGCAGAGGAATTTCTGTTTCAGATCTATGAGCTTCTGGCTGGACTAAATTTTCATTTCTGTTTAATGAGAATTAAACAGACGGACTCCGTCTTGTTGCAGTTTTAGCACCTTCTCCTGACTGTGAGTGAGCAGACCAGGTCCTAACACCCATTCAAATGCAACAAGATTGCAAGTTCACTGCAAACATTCACAATAATTTTAGTCATGCGATTGTCCGAAAACCACTGTTTTCCCTAGTGTCACTGTATCATAACCCACAATCTACAATCTATCTGTGTATTTATTAGGGAAAATATAGTGAAACACATTTCAAGAAAAATCAGGACAGAAGGGAAAAATCTTTGTGTAAAAACACAAAAAGACAAGGATTTTGAGATGTAGGTGTCAGCAGCATGTACAGTGTGATTTCTGTTGTCACATCCAAAGTGAGTAGGAGTGTTCAGCTACAGTTAGTGTTGTCTTTCTGGTTTTATGACATTATTGTTTCTAAAAATTTCACAGGCTTGATATAGACCCTGAAATTTACTGTTGTCAAGTTCACTTAAAACACACATAGAATACACAGAGAGTAGACGAGAGAAGACAAGTAGTAAGAAATAAAAGATTTTCTTTGTTTTTTTGCCCAGAAGTTATCAGATCGACCTCTATCCTGTTGGTGAGTAGTGTGTTATGTGCCGGACAGCTTTCCTACTCCTAAATTCTTCTGCACTGGTGGAAAGAATAGGCCTGAGGGATGAATAAGGCATGAAGCCAAGCTCTTAGCAGCCCCCAGAACAACGCAATGTGCCAACCAAGACTGCTTTTAGAGATGGTTGGTTGTTTGGTTGTGTGTGTCTGTACAGCTGTGGGTATGTGATACTTGTCCAAAAAAAAAAAAAAGTAACAGTCAGGGTGAACAAGCAGAAGCCCCAGGTAATGGAAACCAGCAGTGAGGAGGAGAAGAAAGAGAAACAGAGATAGAGGGAAGAATCGTTCCTGTTACTTCTCCTCTGGAGGCTGATGGGAAGTGTTACTTTGTGTTTCATTTCCTTGGTGGGAGGCAGCACAATGAGACTCTCTCCTACAGTTTGGCCACCGGGTGGAAAAGTGGGTTGGCGATAGCAGATTTCCTGTAGATGTAGTCCTGGGAGAAACTAATCAGGTGGTCACTGATGAGGCGGAGAAGCTTTTAATGATTAATATCTAATAAGTGGGACATCAAGAATGGGAATAATAGAACCTATCATGTTCCTTCAGGGTATAAGCAAACTTCTGAGCCATCCCATTTGATATCGCTATTATATTTTTTCTCAGAAGTGTTCTCCAAGTGCTGATTTGGGTGGCAAGTTTGCAGCTTAATTAGTATGGGACAATCTGTCCGCTGCTCAGCATGCAGTACAAAAACAGAGCCGGAGGCCGACACGGATCTTTTTAGTCTTACTGTCCTTGTATCAGGTCAAGAGTGTTAATCAGTGCTGTGCAGGTTACTTGAAGAACAAGGAAAGAAACTGAAAGGATCCGATGTCTTCATGAATGAACATCTGACAAAACGAAATGCGGACATCGCCAGGAAAGCACGCTACTTGAAGAAACAGGGAAAAATTCAAAATACATGGACCACCAACTGTAAAGTATTCATTAAACTCAATGGAACACCGGAACAAGCCAAAGTGTTGGTCATCAGAAATATGGAGGAGCTGGACAAATACTGAGGTTCAACTTACACTGGAGATATGAATACACATGTGACGTGACACACAACACAATACATGGCACAGTCTAAAAGAACTTCATCTGCATCCGGCAACAATATCAATATAACTCATTGGAATTCTGTTTATGATAATCTGGAACTGAGAACATTTCAATACACAGACCATAATGTTCTAGACTTAGAAAAGGATATAGACCCGGAAAATAATTTCTTCTACAACATCAGCAATAACTGCTGCTACTTCACTGATGAACAGTTTAAACACACCATCAACACGGAAAACAAATTATCAATAATCCATTTTAATAGCAGAAGTCTGTATGCCAACTTCAACAATATAAAGGAATATCTAAATGAGTTGACAAATACATTTGGAATTATTGCCATTTCTGAAACATGGATCAATGCTGAGAAAGGACTGGACTTTGGACTGGAGGGATATGATGTGAATTTTGTAAATAGAAGGAACAAAAGTGGAGGGGGAGTAGCTGTGTATGTGGATAAAAACCTAAATTACAAGGTGGTGGAAAGTATGACAACTGCGATTGATAATTTATTAGAATGTATAACAATTGAAATTTATATGGAAAAAGAGATAAATGTAATAATTAGCTGTATATATAGAAGACCTGGCTCTAGTATTCAAGTATTTAATGACTTCATAGAAGAAATATTCTCTAAAACAAATCAAAAAGTTATGTTTATCTGTGGTGATTTTAATATTGACCTGTTGAATCCGAAAAAGCATAAAATGACCG
>VUQG01041179.1:0-16229 GCA_015106755.1 Etia nguti | reverse complement strand
GGGGGATGACAAAAAAAAAAAAAAAAAAAAAAAAACCACAGCAAAACTTTATATCCACAGTATTTTTTGGCAATACTTCTCTGGTTTTGCTGTCGTTTTAATAAAATACTACAGCTTAAGTAAAGATCTTGCAATCCCTGTTTCTCTGTGGCTACAACTGTAAAATGAAAGCCAGAGTTAGTCAAAAGTCCTCTCACCTTGTAGAACCAGCACTCTGAAGGGAACACGAAGTAGCTTGATGGGCGAGTTGACCCTTTGACAGCCAATGGTCAGTTTGTAGACGTACTTCACCGCCTGACCACGGAAACTGGGAGGCCCATCAATGGGAACAACCTCACTGTATGAATCTGTGAAAGAATGACAATGTTCGCCAGACTGTCTGAGTCTCACACACACAAATGTGATAATGCTATATGTGGAAAAACATCTAGAAACCTCATCATTATTGTGTTAGGTTTTTTATTCTTCCTTTAACAGCAGTGTAGATATTTCAGTTCATATTATTGTCAACTTTTTTCCACAAATGTAAACACACGTACAAGTTTTACTCTCTCCAGGGTCCAGGCGCAGGTCACAGAATAATATCTTAGGAGGAGTGTCCAGCACACACTGCCCTCGTTCTCCTGGAGAACAAAGCAGGAGATGTCAAATGTATAACACAGTGAGAAGGCTACGGAAAAAAGGCTACTAATATGAAGCTACTTTTTATTGTGTGTGATGACTTGTTGGGAGACACAGCAGCAAATGTATCCAGTATTGGGGATTTTCTTTTTTTAATTCACCTTGTGAACCTTGCATGGCTGTAAGGCAGTTACATGTATGACCCATACACACATTTACGACTCATACATGCAACTGCCTTGCAAAATTGTATAGTGGTGTAGTTGAACTCTTCTGTCTGTAGCCCACTGACATATATTTTATATAAAGTAAGACGTCTGTTTGTGATTGAGTTTACACTAAATGTTTTTAAGTAGTTTAGAATATAAATATTATTTAGCTTAAACCAATACTAAAAGGTAAGTTTATGCTATTTCCGCTAGTCTTCTAGTCTTAGATTTCATATTTTATTTCTTACCTCTGCTTGGGATGAGCACAGTCTCACTCTCAGCCTGGACATCCTGTTTGTTGCCCTGGGCTGGCAAGGCTACTCTGTTCTCACTTGCATGAAACTGACAGTGGATCTGGGCGCTGGCCCATGCCAGCATCTCACTGGGACAAAGATCAGAATCAGACAACAAGGGTTACAAAAGGGGGCTAACAGTACAATTGATTTCCTCTGTGTTACAGTCTACCAACAACACCAGGTCACAAGACACCATATAAATCCTAATAACTGTGTTAATAGAAGTGAAATAAACGAATCATCTCCTTCTTCTTTTGGCTGCGCCACTTACAGGTTACCACAGTGGATCATCTGCCGCCACCTTACCCCATCTCCAGCATCCTCTGTCAAACCAACCCTCGGCATGTCCTCCTTGACTACATCCATGAATCTCCTCTAAGGTCTTCCTCTTTTCCACCTGCCTGGGTGGATAGTTGATCCCAGGAATTTAAACTCATTCACCTTCACTCTCCTGTCTCCTTACATGTTCACTTTTTCATCTGTCTCCCTCTCATTCACACACATGCATTTTGTCTTGCTTCTACTGACTTTCATTCCTCTTCCCTCGAGTGCATACCACCAGCTTGGTAATCTCAATACAGGGACTCTTGCCTGACCAACACCACTGCAAACAAGAAGGGGCACAGAGAAGATCCCTGTTGTAATCCTACCCCCACTTTGAATCCATCTGTCACTCCTACTCCACACCTCACCACTGTTTTGCTGTCCTCATATATTTCACCACCATCACATGCTTTATCTAGATCCTCAAAGACGTGTAAATCCTTCTAACCTTCTCTATACTTCCCAAGGAAATAAACAAATCATCTAGATTACAAAATATTCTAACAGCAGGATATCAAAAACGTGTTATTATTAAAAATCCTTTTCTGTAAATCTTGCCAAAACAAAACCATTCATAATAAAATCCGGCATATTAACATCAGACAGTCAAAAGAAACAATAACACTTTGCTCATATTCCCGTATTCTTAATCTCATTGAACAAGGAGCAAACTTGTAAAATCCTACCTGCTCGCAGAGGTGGAAAGATGAGACATCGGGTTTGTGAAAGTTACGAGACACTCCATGAGCTCCCCGGCCAGAAACACTGAGCCTCTGGCCATGGAGGCCACAACCTCGATCATCTGTAACGTTACAAACCGACAACCCTACGTTAGAAAATGAAAGACGATAACAGGTGAGCACATTGCAGTTCTATCTGATGTACTTTTTTGTCGTTACAGTTTGACAAACATACAGACAGTATGAATTTCACTTGTTGGCCCTCTTTGCTAATGATTGTAGTTTTTTAAGGACAAGTTTAACATATACCTTAACTTCAAGCGATACTGCGGCAAGGCAAATACGCAATGTTATCCCCGAACAAATCTAAATACACTTTTTGAATAAAAGTATACCAAATTTCTCACTTCATGCCAATCCGAGCATAGCTTACTTAGCTAGCATTTCAGCTACAGTAAACAAAAAATACGTAGACATTCTATTTCCGGTGCTGTATTACCAATCACGAACAACGGGAAAAGGAAATAAGATTAAGAACAAATAAGAATAAATATATAGTTTTCCTTCCAGGTGATATTTTAACATTACCTTTAAAATAATACGTTATTTAAAATTAGGATTTATTATAAAAAAAAAAAAAAGAAAATTAAAAGGTAAGTTCTCGGGACGTTTTTTCACGCCAGAGTAAGCAAGTGTGTGATGTTGCTATGGTAATATATACGAAAGGGGTAAACTCAGTATTGATTACAAAGAGCCTTTAATTTCTAGAATTTATTTTGAAAGTTTTAAATTAATTGTACAGACAACACTTTAGAGTATTCTGTTGAATTTCATATTCATATTATACCATGCACACAGTGTCAAGTAGAACTTAAATGAATAATTGAAGACCAGCATGACTCCCCCTTCCCTTTTTCGTCTAAATGGTATGGTCTCCACCGGCGGCTTTTTTTTTGGCATGCATTCTTCTTCCCCCACTATACCCAGAGTCAGGTTTGTCAGGCATCATTAACTGCTATTTATTACTCCGTGAAATAGTAACAGTTAACGCTTCTTCTGTTAGATTTAATAGAGAGTTAGTGCTCTGATTGAAGCTTGGCGCTGTCGAGTTTATAAAAAGAGGCGCTATCAGTACGTGGCCTGAGAATATTAATGCCTGGTAGACAGCGAAAGGGGCAAAAGTTTCTCAATCTCAATGACAGACATAAAGGATTTGCATACTGAGCCTCGAGCTAGCAGAAGCTACAGGCTCCTCATTGAAGTCCGCTAGGCTCTAGATATGGATAACGCTGTGGCTCTGGTATTTTCACACTCATTTTCACGCATCTTCTGCTCTTAGAAGTGGGCTAACTTGTAAAGCTGCCTCCTGTTATTCGGCTTTAAAGCAAAGAGGCGTTCCGTGGTCACCGTTTAAGGTGCTATAATATTGTGTGTTTTCAGCTTTGCAGCTAACCGGTGGTCCTGAGATGCTTACTTGATGTTGGCCCCCCCTGAATGTGCACAGTGTAAATGTGATTGCCGCTTTTTAACCATTGCTTTTTGTCCTTTTCGTAGGTGTCCAGGCTAAAAATTTCTGTTGGTATTTAGCCGTCAGCAATCCATCCACCCATCCGTGGGTGCTGACAGCTGCATATCCACATCCGGACTCAGTGCTGAGGGGAGGGGGAAAGGGGGTCGACCAAAACAGGAATCAAAGGCTGGGGGGTTGGATCACGACGCCCATGAGGATATGAAAACACTGGATGAATGTTACAGCTAAACAATGGCACAGGAACCTCCAACTTAAATTTGGATTCATTCATTGCGCAAGCATTAAGAGCTTATCAGTTGAGAACAAGTTTAACCCACTGGAATGACACCAGCGCTTTTATTACTCCTGAAACCTGTGACTGACTACCACATTAGTGGTTTTGGTCCGTGGTGAGGGCACTGTAAGTTGGCTCTGGTTACAATAGTTGTTGGCAACTCCCTGCTTGTAACAGCAAGTGTTTCAAGACCTGAAGTTTCATTGTCAGTGTTAAAGCATCTGCAAAATGACTTCAGAGTGGGCTGAGAAATCCACAGCAGACCTCATGAGCAGGTATGTCTCCAAGGAAATGGGATACAATGTGCCCAAGGAGGGTTGGCGTATCTGTCTGGCGCACGAATTCAAGGAGAAGAGAAAGCCCTTTCAAGCAAAAGATGTCTCTTTGTCCAACATCTGGGGGCATATCGGCCTTGGAGTCAGGTTAGATCTTTTTCTCTGCACACCCTGCCTGCTTCATGTTACACCTCAATGCAGCCATCAAGCAACCTTTTTACTATATTACCAATATGCATGTTAACATGGTGGAGAGCCAGGGGAGGCCTCAGACTATAGTGTCACATTTCTCAGATCACACATGAGCCCAAGCATGCAAGTGCAGTGTTGACCTGAAAATGTTAATGGTGCTTCGCTAAAAATTAAGCATCAAGACGGCCTTGCATTTTAAACCGATACCCATGATGTTAGCTGCAGGAGTCCATATTTTTTGTTGTTGTTGTTTTTTTAAGTTTTCTCCTGCAGTGCTCCCAGCGGATCGGTTTAGTCTACTCGGGAGCAAAATCCCGAATGATGCTCACGAAAATCAACTTTTTTGTTGCAATACATACAAGTTAAGCATTAATGCAAAATATTCTGAGGGTTTTCTGTGTTAATAAACATGTAGTTAAAACTTCTTTACTGTGGTCTGTGAACTCTGGTTCCAGGTCAGTGCCAAGTTCAAAGTTCACGTCATTTGACTCTTTGACTTTAAAACCTCTGTAGCAATAAAGGCAGTGAGCGAGGTTAATCATTCACCATCCCACAAACATGATCTTACTGCTTTTAAAGTTGCCTGCTAACTGTTGCCTCCAGCTAGAGAGAAATATCCAGCCTGGCCTTTGACGTCGGCGTCTGCAGTGTCTGTTTTTTCTGCAACCTGCTGATATCTGAGATGCAAAGTTGTACATTCTGCAGCTTTAGTGGACTGTACAGCCAGATGTGGTACTGTTTAAATCCTGACAATGTGCCTTGACTGAGGAGTATGTGTCTGTCAGAGTGACTCTGGGAGGCTCACCAGTCATTAGGACTGCTCCTTGACTTGGGGGGAAAAAAGAAAAGCTAGCAGTTTTTATGTGTTTTCACACATCTTAATTGGCAAACTCTGTGTGACACTTTCAGTGCACAAATCTTTTAAATTCACCATTAATATTTAGTTTCCCTTCACTACAGTGGTGTGTTTTCTCTCCATTAGGCCTCCGTGGAAGTTTAACAATAGTTCACCACAAACTTGATTTGTTTTCAGGAAACAGTTGCAGTAAAAAAAAAATGTCCAACTAAACTTCAATTTTTCTCATGTAAGGTGTGTCTCACGGTAACATCTGTTAATTATTAAACTGATTATTGTTTGATTCATTACAGATTACAGGGATTGTATTTAGAGAAGATTTCAAAAACATTGCGACTATTACACCCAAGTTCGGCCACACCTTTAGCTCTCTTTGTCAAGTGTCAAGACTAAGAGGTTTATCACTGTAGGATTACTTTTAATGTAACTAATAAAATAAGCATGCCTGTATGGGTAACCATAGTATGGACCAGTTAACAGTGGAATGTCTTTCGGTCTCACTGTGGAAAAGATGGCTGTTTGAGCTCACACAGGTTAGGTTCAGGTTCACAGACTGGTCTGCATTCATAGATCTGCACCAGAGTCTGACCATTGTTTGCATTTGTACAGAATAACAAAATCCTGACAATGGCCTACCCTGCTATGGCTTCAAATAACATGGTTTAACGGATCCCTTTCACCCTGACTGGAGCTGTATTGATAGACCATTGTTCTCCCTCTGGTATGAACTCTGCTCTGAAGTTATTGTTTGGAACTGCACTGTCATGCACAGCGGTTCTGCTGTCGCACAGGATCTTCCTCACAGCTAGTAGAAAGCTCTCTGTTGCCGAAACCTTAACAATTATTCTAGTCTGTAGGTCTTTCCCATTTTAATGCTGCACAAGTGTTGTTTGCAATTCAGTGGGTGCTGCTTTGCTGATTGCTGTCTTGCCCTCAGAGAGGACTCTATTCTCAGGCATCCAAATAGGGAAGCCAATAAAATGTAACAAATTGCAGCATGTACAGAGCTGATTGCAGAGTCACTGGTTTTGTTTAGCAACCTGTCAGCTTGCTGCAGATTTATAATGGTCATTTTCCCAAAGCTCTTCAAAGAGCCTTCAAGAACACTCGAGGCCCAAAAGTCTCGACTTTTAAAATAAAAGCATAAAAACCCACTGTGCATTAAGAAAATGAGCTAAAAGCCGGAGACTGTAAATAAAGTTTTTTTAGCTGTAACTGTATGTTAAATGTAATAAAGGCTCGTGCTAAACAACAGCCTCGTGCTATATTTGCCTTAATAACAGAAATATTGGTGTGTCTTAGACCAGAGTGCAAACAGATTAACTCAACTCAACTCTCAGGCTCTGAAAGCTGTTTGAATCATTTTGTAACGTAGCCTAATTAATTGACAGTGCATTGTGGCTTGAAAGAGAGTGCAGGGCCCATCCACACATGCTATACTCCAACTGTTAACGTGACCAAGATCAAAGCAGACGTGTCACTTCATTACGTTAAGCAGTTGCACAATTCCCTCTTTTCAAAACGGCCCGTGTGCATGCTGCTGGGTGCAAATTGTTTGATTCAGCTTTGGCTGAAAAGGTGAGTTTAACAGAAAAACAAACAAGCAAGGAGAAAAGGCATGCTCATGTCAGTGACCTGGTAATTTTCTAAATCTCTGATTGTTAAAGCATTCCCAACCAATGCTCTTTAACACAACCAACTCTGTGTCTCAGTATTTCTTGATATTCCTCTTTTTCTCTGCTATTCATTTCATGTTTGTCTGGTTAAAAGTGCTCTGTGCGTGTGTTCATCCAGGTATCTAAAATGGTGGTACAAGAAGACGCAGGTGGAAAAGAAGGCTCCGTTCATTGATATGTTTGGTGCCCAACCCTTGCGCCAAATCTACGGTGAGTGTTTTTTACAGACTGATGCTCAGTTTTTGCAACTTTTTTTATGATAAATCTTAACATAAAGCACAGTTCTGTCTACTTTAAATATAATCCTGATCAATAGTATGCAAACAAATTGGGATGCTTGAGAAGCTGTTGTTCTCTCACAGTAGAAAATACTTTGCAAGCTCATGCAGAGCGACCAGTGCATTTGTAGACTTTCCTGTCATGCTGCTTAGGATTATCCAGTTTTTGCAGTGTTGACTCTGTTCTCTGATTCACAGGTGCTCCACTTGGCGGCATTGGAGGAGGTACCATCACAAGAGGTTGGAGGGGGGAGTTCTGCAGATGGCAACTTAATCCTGGGATGTACCACTATAAAACAGTCATACCCAATCAGGTGATTACAGTGGCTGACATGATGGGATGAATTCCTTAACGAATTGGGGGAAAAAAATGATTGCAATGCATTTTGTTTCTTTGGAAGTAAGAAAATAAAGTTGTCCTGCAGCTGGCAGAGTCTCAGTTTACAAATAAGTACCTGCTTATCTGTGCAGCTGGTGTAGATGTCATAAAAACATGAAAAGCTGTATTGCCCCCGCCGCCCATGTTTATCATTTACTACCACAGGACGAGTCTCTGTCAAGCATCAGCCAAATACAACCTGTAATAACTCTACACAGCATTGAAAGAAGAAACAAATGATCAAAAAGAACTTTTTGTCATGCAGTAACATCAGCTACATTGAGCTAGAATGTTTTGAGAGAGGGTGTGACTCCAGGTTACTGGAACAACCCGCCCTCGTGCTTTTATTGTCACGAGCACTATTGTTGTCTTCATCTCAGGGTGCAAACGGCAGCTGGGAGAACTTTCACCTTGAGAAATATCACAATGTACTGTAGAATGACAAGGCAGAGAAAATAAGCACTTCCTTCCTTAGATGACATGAGAAAAATATTTGAGCTGTAACTTCAGCGGGCACTGGGAAACAAAAACTGCACTCATCTGATTTTAAAAATGCTTAAAAGGTTTGGTGTATTTTTCTCAATATAAGGTTTTAAAAGCTTCTCATCAACAATTTGTGGCTAATAGCTCAGATGAAATTATCAGCATCTCTGGCTAATGCCTACAACACTGAACAAATTGAGGTTTTTTTTTTTAATGACTGTGCAAATGTTTTGTCTCCAAAGACATACCATAAAACAATTATCTGTCGACATGTCCCTTTCCTCAATTTTCTGTGTTCACAGTTCACTGTGTGTTTGCGTCGTGAAGGAAAAACTGTTTACCAGCAGGTGTTATCTGTAGAGCGTCCACCTACATTACAAGGCTGGAACTGGGGCTACTGCGGGGAGTACGCCTTCTATCACGCCATGTATCCTCGGGCCTGGACAGTTTACGACCTGCCAGGACAGAACGTCACCCTGACCTGCAGACAGATTTCCCCAGTCATCCCTCATGATTATCAGGTAACCCACAGTTGAACTCTGTCCTTTGTTGTACTCAATTAGTAATATTTACAAGGTAATAAGATGGTAAACTGCAGTTAAAGTGCTAAGAAACAAGTCCACTATTACCCATCAACTGTACGATACCACACCATGGTATTTATAAAGCACTTGAGAAAGAAAATAAAACCAGGGATGATCACAGGTGCTGCACAATGAAACCACACATAAAAAGACAATCAGATGAACAAGATGTTCATCAACAGATTATATGGTCTAATAAGTAAAGTAAGTAAAATGTATTTATATAGCACTTTTAAGACAGGAAGCTTCACATGGGAATATAAAAGCATATCAAACAAAACAATAAAACAGTATAAAGGGAGTATAAAAGCGTATCAAATAAAACATGTTACACACGAACATTACCCAAATGCCTGTCTAAACAGATGTGTTTTAAGCTGTTTTTTAAAAGAGGCCACAGAGTTGGTGGTGCGTAGCAGGGTAGGTAAACTCTTCCACAATATTGGAACTAGGGTTTGAAAAGCGCGATCCCCCTTTGTTTTCAAACGGATCCGTGGAATAGTCAGAAGACCACTATCAGTGGATCTAAGGATTCGGTTTGGAGAGTAAGGTTGAAGAAGCACAATGATGTAAGTGGGGGCCTCACCTCGTAAAGACATGAACGTAAAAGTGAGGAATTTAAACTGATATCTTTACCCAACCGGAAGCCAGTGCAAGGATTTTAACACTGGAGTGATATGGGAGAATTTATGACTATGGGTTGAAAGCCTTGCTGCAGCATTTTGGACCGCTTGAAGGTGATTTAAGGAAGCCTTTGACAGACAGGAAAAGAGTGCGTTACAATAATCTAATCGAGAGGAGATGAAGGCATGGACAAGCATCTCCAGTTCACCTTTGGAGGCAACAGTCCTAAGTTTGGCAATCATTCCTAAATGAAAAAAGCAGGAGCGGGTCACAGACTTGATATGAGCATCAAAAGACAGAGATTGATCAAAAATTATCCCAAGATTCCGAGCAGTAGCTTTTACCGAGGATGAGAAAGGATCCAGATGTTGACTAATTTGGGGCTTGATATTCTCTGGAGCAAGAATTAGACACTCAGAAAATTGTTTGTCATCCAACCATTAATTTCCTTAAGACAGTCCGTTAGAGTGGATAATTTGTCTAATTCCCAAGGTTTAAAGGAGATGTATAATTGGATATCATCTGTGTACAGTTGGTAGGAAATAATTTTGAAACTGCTAATGATATGGCCTAAAGGAAGAATATATAATGAAAATAACCAGGGGCTTAAAACCAATCCTTGTGGGACTCCACATGAAAATTTAGCTACGTCTGACTGAAAGTTTCCCACTGAAACTAAAAGTGAATCTATCTGCCAGAAATGAGGTGAACCATTTTAGGACAGATCCAGATATCCCTACCATATGATTTAAGCGGTGGATTAAGATCTGATGATCAACTGTATCAAAGGCTGAGCTAACGTCCAATAGAACAAGGACTGAGCGATCGCCTCTGTCCGCGGCCATCCACAGGTCATTTGTGACTTTGATGAGAGCTGTTTGTGGAGTGTAACTTTCTAAAACCTGACTGAAAGGTATCGAGAATATTATGCTTCTCCAGTGCCTTCTTTACTTGTGACCAAATGACTTTTTCTAATATTTTAGAAAATGAAAGGAAGTTTTGAGATGGGTCTGTAGCTTGACTGAAATGTCAGATCCAGGTTAGGCTTTTTCAGCAGAGGATGAATAACCCCCTGTTTAAAGCACGTGGGGACAGAGCCAGATAGCAGGGAACAGTTTATCAGCGTGACCACAGAAGGCCCAATGGCGTCAAAAACTTTGAGAAACAGAGAATTAGGTAAGAGATCAGCTGGACTTGTTGAGGGTTTCATTTGAGTTAGTATTTCTGAAAGATCTTTTAAGGAAACTGGGTGAAAAGATTCCATAATTATGGGGTGTGGGAGATCATGGTTAAAGGGGCTATCTAAGGGAGTTATATTTCCTCTTAGGCCACTGATCTTATTTTGAAAAAATCTTAAAAAGTCATTGCAATCCTTATCTGAAAAAACAGGTGTACATGGAGTTGGGTTGAAGACGATGTTATTCATTGTATCGAAGAGAACCTTAGGATTTCTTTTTCCTACTGCAAGTAGTTTAGAGAAATAAGTAGCTCTGGCTAATAAGGAATAATACTGATGTGTTTCCCAAGAACTTCTTAGTTGTAGATTTTCTGTAGTTTCTGTACTTTATCTTATTAGTTTTTAGCTCCTGTAATTAACAAATGTTTCCTCTATCATACATTTTAGATGACATGTGTTGACATGTTGGTTTTATAAAGGTTAACTCATCTACATCTACATTCTCTCAGGACTCAAGTCTCCCAGTGGCAGTATTGGTGTGGGACATAGAGAACAAGAACGAGTACGATCTTGATGTCTCTATTATGTTTACCATGGTCAGCGGATCAGGACAAAAGGACGACAAGTGTGGCGGACACTGGAATGAACCATTTCACCTGGAGAAGGAGGGGGAGGCGGTGTCTGGGGTCCTGCTTCATCACTGTACTGCAGTGAACCCTTACACTCTGTGCATCGCAGCCCGAGAGCAGGTTTGAGTTTTAGCAGCTGTAAGAAGGTTTTTGTGTTAAGTAGGCGTAGAAGCATTTCCCTGGGAATGAACTCTGGACTTTTAACAATAGTCTCTGTTATCTGGAAATGGATTTATAAACGTAATCTGTTGGTATTAATGAGTATTAATCTGTAGATTTGCCAACAAGAGTGTGTTTGTGTGCACGTTACCAGTCTGACAGGGAGATCAGCCACCAGACAGCGTTCAGTCCAAAGGGACCCTGCTGCAGTCTGTGGAATGACCTCATCGATGATGGACGGCTGGACTCTCCTACAGGTCAACGCTTAGAAAAATATACTGTGCAGAGAGGAGACAGGTGTCTAAAAAGTAGAATGAAACAATATTAATGCTATATAAATCACCCACCGTGGCATTAAAATTAGTAGAAGAGCATACAAAATGTTTTGTAGAATTTGTTATAACCGTATTTAAAGTTGCTTACAAAGATGTGGAATGAAAGAAAACAAGAAGTACTGTGTGAATCAAATTTAAATCATGAAGGTTATTTATTAAATTGTGAGTCATAGTTGCAGGAAAAATGGTCTTCTAGAGCCACATCCCAGTCCTCCAAGTACAACCCTGGATTAGTTGCATATCTTTCCTCACACTTGCTGTCATTTCTTTACTTTTCTCTCTTTAAAAAAAGCAAAAAATGCCACAAAAATATTTTAAAAACAACACTTACTGTAAGAACATTATTTGTGGCTTGAAAACAGATTATATTATTTTATTTTCATTTTCTCACAAGTAAGCTCTGAAATATTTGATTTTACAACAAGTGAGTAACCTCTCGTCCCTGTCTGTCTTCCCTCTGCAGGATCCAGCCCACCAACAGTCAAAGGAGAAAAGGTAGCTGCGGCAGTAGCTGCGGGCTGCTCGGTGCCAGCTCAGAGCCATAACTCACTGGAGTTCTGCTTGGCCTGGGACATGCCCAAAATTACCTTTGGGTCTCGGGAGAAGGAGCATGTGAGGTAGCTCAAACACAAAAAGGAAATACAAAGACAGTATGTTGCTTTTATAAAAGGCAGAAATGTCACCAAAATGTGCTGGAAGGCTATCACTGCATTTTTCCACTATGGGCTACTTTGTAAAGAAGCACTTTGTCTTTTTAGCATGTTTCCCGTGGGGCCTGGATTAGGTTGTGAGTCTTTGCTGTTGCTTAATGTAAAACTGCTTGTTTTAACTTTGCTTATTCATGATAAGTACAGAAAAAAAGCATCTCTGAAGGTGACAAGCAAAAAAACATACATTCAATATGATACTTGATGGAATAATCCAGACTGGGTGAAGTGTCACTCGGCACCTTTGCCGTCTTCTGTAACTAAACTTAACCTCTGACTTCATTTTTGAAAAGTATACAGCATATATTTTTGTTTGTCCTGATGAGTATGTAGGATTTTGAAACTTGGGGGTTTTTTGTTTGCAGGAGATACACTCGTTACTTTGGGACCAAAGGAGATGCATCCCCCTCACTCAGCCATTACGCCCTAACACACTACAAGCAGTGGGAGAGAAGCATTGAGGAGTGGCAGAGACCCATACTGCAGGACAGGTGCTCTATTGCCCGTTGTTGCACTGTGCACTGATTCAATTTAATGGCAGTGTTTGTTTCGTGTAGTATATTTAGAAAGCCATTTGTGGTGTTTTATTTTGCTCCATTGAATTTATTGAGTAATTTCACTTTATAGAGCCACTTTACTGTACTAAACAGAGCTTTTTACAGAGCATTTTATTGCGTTGTATTTAAATGTTTATAGATTTTTGCCTTATTGAGCTATTTGTTTTGTCATACTGTATTTTATTTTTTTGAGCTCTATATTTAACTAACTTTATCTACAATTAGTTTTTATAGCACTGAAAGCTTTGCAGGTCACAAAAATCTCCAGCTAATATTAAATATGGTGTATTAGTTCGTAACTGTTCACCTCAGCAGCTAAGCACTATTTTCACTTTCTATTTCTCTCATGCGCTCCAGTTCTCTCCCCTCCTGGTATAAGTCAGCACTGTTTAATGAGTTATACTTCGTGGCGGATGGCGGGACCGTGTGGACGGAGATTTCGGAGGATGCTGACATCAGTGGCGGCATACGTAGAGAGGACGGAGGTCTGCCAGCTCAACCCGCTGTCATCAAGGAGTATGGACGTTTCGCTTACCTAGAAGGTAGGCAAGGAAAGGGGTGTAGGGAAGTTACGAAAAATGAAACGTATGTCCTACAACTGTGATATGTAGATGGTAACAATTAAGTGCATACTAAAAAAAATGTGTAACAGCTTAGCATTTGTTTTTTGGTTAAACAAAACGTTTCCAGTTTTATGTTGCTCTCACAGATCTGGGCTATTTATTAGTAATTCTCTAAGTATGAGGGGAAAAAAATATGTAATGTTAATTTCATCAACTATGTGTAAGACAATGTCTTGTATAAAAAAAAATATTGACATAATATTACATATTTTCTAACACATGGATTTTTCTTTTCACTGTTTTATCCCAGCATTTTGACACTAAATTGGCATGTAAAGAGTAACCCCGGATGTCCAATTTTACCGCATTAAATGTGATGTTGTACTAAAGTATCAATCATATTTTCTGAGAAATAAATATTCATGACAACAAATGGTTATTTTTTTCACAGTAGCTTCCAGCTGCTGGAGATAAAGTCAGCACATTATTAAAGAAATTCAGTCCTTGTCGTATGAGTTATCAGAGCCATGCAAAGCCTTGGTTTTTTATATATTTGTGTGAGTGTGTGTATTTTTGTCTGTATGTATGTATGTATGTATGTATAAAAAAAATAAGCTTGTGCTTTGACCAAACATTACCTGTTTTCCAGGTCAGGAGTACAGAATGTACAACACATATGATGTGCACTTCTACGCCTCTTTTGCACTTGTCATGCTGTGGCCCAAACTTGCCTTGAGTGTGCAGTACGACATTGGTGAGTGTAGTGTGCATTTTTATCAGTGGTCTTAAGCTTGCGTGTTTCATAAAGAGCCATCCCGAGACCTGGTTTTACAGCATTACCCTCTTTTCAGCTGGCAGTGTGGTTCAGCAAGACCTCACTGAGAGACTCAACCTGATGAGCGGCCAGTATTCTCCCGTCAAAACCAAAAATGTGGTGCCTCACGACATTGGAGACCCAGGTATGAGAAAGGAAAAAAACCTTACTCACATTTTATTTCCAACAAATGTCTGTTGGAAGCAGCATGTCTATGAAATGGAATGGAGAGAGCTGTGCAACACACTTTATTTTTTAAATATGGCACCCGACGATCTCACAGTGATGTCATAATGGGATGATGTCGTCATATTGTAATAAAATCATCATAAAACACCAAAGTTTTAGTATACCCCTTCCTTGTCCTTTGGGGGAGTTGCAGTCTCTGAGCGCTCTTGTTTAAAAAAAAATAAAATAAATCCATGGCTGGAGTACCTTTTTAGGCAGTTATTTGTCAGTTCAGCCCTTAGTGGAATTAAAATCGTCTTCCTTACACTTTCTATTATCGTTTCTTGAAACTTCGCTCTTTAGATGACGAGCCCTGGGTGAGGGTGAATGCCTACCTCATTCATGACACTGCAGACTGGAAGGACCTGAACCTGAAGTTTGTCCTGCAGGTATACAGGGACTTTCATCTTACCCAGGACAGGCAATACCTCCAGGACATGTGGCCCATCTGCCAGGTATAACTGATGACACATTCTTAATTACATCGACTGTGAGGGATAAATCATTTTAGACATCACGCACAAGGGTGGAGGTAAATTTTATTTTTTTGTTGATCTATTAGGCGGTGATGGAGTCAGAGTTGAAATTTGACCTGGATGGAGATGGCCTGATAGAGAACTCTGGATATGCTGACCAGACCTATGATGGCTGGATAGTGACTGGACCAAGGTGAGAGTTGGACAATTAAAGTCATGTCAATTCAGTTTTATTTTTATTTTAAGGTTAAGACCATGCAATAATAGAGAGAAACCAACAATGAGCAGATGACCCACTTTGAGCAACCACTTGGTGACAAATGAAAAGGGGAGAAAAAAAATCCCTTTTAACAGGAAGAAGTCTCCGTTAGAACCAGGCTCAGGGAGGGCAGCCATCTGCTGTGACCAGTTAGGAGTGAGAGGAGGGAGACGAGACAAAAGACACACTAGGGAAGAAAGTCAGAGATTAATAATAACTAATGATTAAATGCTGAGTTATGTATAAACAGACAGAATGTGTAAGAAGACAGCAGTCTAGGCCTATTGCAGCATAATCACATTATTGCACATGTTTATCACATCACTGATGTGTCTTTGTACTTGAAAACTAGGGGTCAGAGATGACCCGCGATGCAGAAGCTCCACACAGACCTGAACTGACTTCATTTGAGCTGGAGAATAAAGTTGTTTTTATTTTTCACTTGGTAACTTTGTGCTTCAAGATGAAACTGAAAGAAAGTAGGCAAAGTACTACACACACATCAGATGCACCAGTCCATTTTTTTTTTTAAATCTTGAAAGTTGTTGATTTTTGTTTTATTTTGCAAGATGAGTTCAAGAGTAATAATTTTGAAATTTATACAGGCCGAACACTTAATTAGGTACACATTGCAAATACCAGGTTGATTACCAGAAATTATCAGGCAGGCTGTGGTGTTTAGTTGATGGTCAGTTAGTACACCACCAGAAACCCGAACTGTTGATACAAGGCAGGATGGAGCTATCCTTCCCTTAGGGCTGCCACAAACGATTATTTTGATAGTCGACTAGTCACCGATTATTTTTGCGATTAGTCGACTAATCAGATCATGCATCCACTGGACGTAAAACGTACAGCTTATTGCACCAGCATGCATCTGCTCTTATGTAACTATCATTAGCTTACAGCTTGAAGTGTTTAAGGTATGTGCTAACTAAAAATAAAGACAAGATGATAGCTTATTAAACTTTTAATGAAACTTGCAGATTGTCTCGGTGGAGTTTAATAAACTCAGCCGTCTGCTTATTGCTATCTAAAATATA
>VUQG01041178.1:6288-21662 GCA_015106755.1 Etia nguti | reverse complement strand
CCCAGAAAGAGTAATATTAAAATTAAGTAGCTGCCGCCTGGTTGGAAACTGGAATTGACTGGGCCGCGCTATGAATTCTGGGCTAGGTTGGCCCACGAAGGATACACCCAACCCATCCTTCAAATCTGGGGAAAAGGAGGAAACATTTGTCGGCCACATTTGGAGGGGTCTTCGAATTTGAACAGCCTTCGTGGCTTCAATGTCACATAATCGGCCTGCAACTGTGGCCTCCGAAGGATGCAGCCCCTGAATTTAGACAAGGCTACGATACCGGAGACTGCTTCTTCTTCTTCTTTGGCGTTTAACGGCAGCTGGTATCCTTGTAGATGCATTGCTGCCATCCTCTGTTTCAGTCCGTTACTACACTCTTAAATCTTGCTACTTATTCCTGCATCTTTCAGGATCTTACAAAGCTTCAAACTATTAAATTAGTCATCGACAATTTATATAGTCGACGTAATTGTGACTAGTCAACTAATCGTGGCAGCCCTAATTTTAATGTTATTTAGTTGGGCATTTTAACACGGTAGGTTTAAGATCTGCAAGACGCAGATCATGTGGAGTAAAAAGAGGACCCAAATGCGGACGACGCAGCTAGACAGGAAAAAGTTAACAGATAATAAGCCATTTATTAATAGTAAATAATCATTTGTATCAATGATACAAAAGTAAGAAAACAGAAATGCAACAGTGAACTAAAAAAAACTAAACTGGGAAACACTAGGAAATGGGAAGATGCAACCTGAGAGACATGAGGGTAGATGAACAGACGCTCCGACAAAGGACAACGGAAGACTGAGACAATATATACACATTTGGCGTGACCATGTCATATACCTGGAAACAGCTGGGGAACACAGCAGGAACAAATTAGGCATAACGAGACAATGGAAGCAAACTGAATATAATGCACAAGAGACAATAGACTATCAAAATAAAAAGGGAAACTGACAAACAGAGAACTCAAAATAATAATCATAATAATTTGCAAGATACAAGACTCAAAACATAAAACACTGGGTAAAGACCCAGAACCATGACAGGTAGTCTTTGTGGACTGACTGAATGTAAGAAATCTCAGGAACTAGGGACTAGGAATTTTCGAGGGAAACATGACACACAAGGAAACACAGTAAACGGGGACAACAAGATGAGCAGAGGGGGACTAAGGACTTAAATACATACAGGATAATGAGAGGATGGGCAACAGGTGGAAGCATAGCTTGAACGGATACAGGCTAATAGGACAGCAGAAAGAAAACTGAACACAGGATGAGAGACTGTCAAAATAAAACAGCAAGTACAATAAACACGGAGACGAAGACTAAGACACACAGGTTTGACACTGGGACTGGAGAGATACAGACATGGGAACATGACTGGCTGGGGAGATGGAAAGAGAACACCAAACACAGAGACAAGAGATAAACAACATGATGGTAGGGCTGACTAAACACAGAAGAATACATAAAATATTCATACTTTATACATGATGTAAAAATAACCATGAACCCAGGAATCACGTAGAATATTTGTTGACATTGTTGACAATTTCAAAACTGTATTAGGCAAAACCTTATACCATTAAATGAAGAAGAAGAAGACATGAAAATGGACAAAACTACGAGAAGGAGAACATCTGAGGTGAGGCCATCCACATCACAAGGTTATTAATATGTTGCTGTGTGGTTTCCATTACATGCTATGCAAAAGTTGTGTGCCCCTAACCTTTATGGCCTCACTGAGATATTAACTGGATCAAGATTGGTTATCTTCATAAATGTCAAATGACTTCATGCTTGAGACACAGTGAAACTAGTAGGACACACAGCATGTTTCTAAACACTTAGCTTGGTACACATAAATAGAGAAGCTGTAGAAACTGAATTACTTTTACGGTCTAGTGTCTATTTATATAACATGGGACAAAGGAGAACCTCATGCAGTGCTGGTGAAGATTGGAAGGGTTAGGGTTGAGAACAGGGTTGATATGTCATTATCAAGTAGATTACCGATTAGCAGTTCCAAGAAGTCTGCGCTTCAGTTTTGGTAAGTGAAACTGATTAGTAGATATAACTACATGGTGAATAAATGTGGTGACGAATATGGTCACTTCTGAAAAGAAGAAAAGAAGATGGGAAATGCGAAAACTGTAACAGTGAGGCTTAAAAATGCGGAATTCAAAGCCAATTGCTCATTTCATCAACCATCAAACACACACACACACACACACACACACACACAAACACACACACGAGTGATACATGGATTCAGAAGCTTCCGATGTTTACAGTTTATCTTTACGTTACTTTATGTTTACACAAAAATGTAAAGAATCTGTTAAGTTAAACAAGAAAACAGACCAGAATCTGTCAATCAATTCAAAAAATTATTTGAATTTTAGTCAAATGTATTATATTTGTAGTGGACATTTCAAACCCATAAACTGAGTGTGCTACACTTAAAATATATATTCAAATGAAACTTTAAATCATTAAGAGAGTAAAAGCTACTTTAGGCTGTCCTCTTATTCACAAGGAGGTGCCACAACAGATAGTGCTACAGATTTGAATTGGCAGATTTTTTACACCGGGTGCCCTCCCTGACACAACCCCAAAGAGATTTGTGTCTCCTCCTGGGATCAAAACAGGGATGTTGCACTTGTTAGGCTAACGTGTAAACCACTACAAAATGGAGATTAAAGTGGTTTAACCAGTAGCTGCACTGACTGTTTCCATGAAATTGCAGTCCACTGAGGCCTTCTGTCATGACCTTCATTCAACAAAGATCAGTCTGATTCTGAATGTAAACAGAAGAAAGAGAAAGACAGAATGTGCAGTGAGACGAGAGCAGCTCAGCATAAGATCCCTGGACCACAAACAGATGTTAGTGGAGATGATGAGATGGAAATGATGTCAATAATAAATTTTGCACAGTAATAACTGAACGCTGACTTTATTATTTAATTCCTTTCTCCATGAAAAAAGTCTTGAGAATAAATGAGCTGAAAACTTCAATCAGTTTAAAATGTCATAGACATAGCAATAACCATGACAAAAGAGCAAGGAACAAACTACCCTGGCTTAAAATTCTCTCAATGAATTCCAGTCTGTTTTAGAAGGGATTGAAAAATTTTATTGGTCACATTAGGGTTTCACACATTCATATTGTGGTAGATACTATTAAGACAGCTGAAATCCTGACCCCTGACAGCCAGAATTTTATGTGTTAGTAGATGATTTCTTTCCACAGGTAAAGCTAGAAGCAGCCCTCAGTCTGCTGTAGGAAACTGGCAGAGTAAACTCAAAGCCATTTTTAACACCTTTTAAAATCTCACTATTTAGACCTGTTTTCAGTTATTAATTATTAATGATTTCTGCCTTTATTTTATCATTTAATTACCAAAATATTGACATACACCACAATTACCTTTTATTTGTTTGATTATTTTGGGCTGATCCATCATAGTCTTAGTGTTACAGACCATGAACACAGCAATGAAACTATTAAAATATGATGGCATACTTGGCAGAACAGCCGCAATTAACCTGGATGTTTTCCTGGATTCAAATTTAATTAACTTGAAAGAAAGTATTTAATTGGAAACAACAATAACAACAACAAAAAAAGGAAAAGTTAATTGATGCCAACCTGGAAGAAACACTTATTTAGGCATTCATTATTCATGTGCCCGTAACAGCTCACAAATGTCAGTTTGCCAAATCACATTAGTGTGTTAGGACTATCCAGCAGGTGGCCTCAGCTCCCTGGAGTAGTGACGTTAAAAACAAAAAGGATCCAAAAGAGACATTCAAAATAATATGAACCTGATTCCCTCTCTGGAGCTGAAGCTTCCATTCCAAAATTAGGCTTAAAAAGACAGATAATTTAGACGTTCAGCATTGTTGCCAAGTAAACCTTTTGGGTGCACAATATTTATAATTTAAAAGTATTGCTGAGAGATAGTACCTAATAACATTTTCAGGGTTTATCTTTAGACTATATTAAATTAATCTATTAACATTTGCATAACTTAAACAACATTTGCATGAGTATAATGCATATCTTTCTGTGCTATAGTAAAATGATGCTTCTGATGTTCCTTCTTCCTGATGTTGCAATGGCTTGGTATTGCTACAGCTATTTCTACGTCTTTCACTACGTCTGTAGGTGTTTCCCTGAATCTTGTTCTTCCCATTCAGCTGACTCTTTATGACCCCCCTTGCTGTATGCATGTATTTGGTGGTTTACCACTAGCTTTCCTAATGGTCTCTTGGTGGTTCCCGTTTGACTGTGGAATTCCAAGGTACTTATAGCTATCCTCAGTGTCTGCAATCTTTCCTTCTGTTAGGGCAGCAACTCTTTGTTGCCATCCAACTACAGTGATGTAGATCAGTGAACTAATGTCTCATTAAGGAGTAAATGTCTTGTTTACTCTTTGTTTACTGCTGGCATACAGATGTGATCCATGCACAGGAGGTGGCTAACGTTTGCTCCATTCCGTAGTTGGATTCCGTAGATAGTCTTGTTAATGATCTCACTGAGGGGGTTCAGGCCTATCCAGAACAACATCTCCTTGGTAAATCCTGCACTTGATGGTGACTTGTGCAATTGGCTTGAAGTAACATCTAGTTTTGTTTTGTGTATATACCCACTACCAGTCAAAGGTTTGGACACACTGTCTCATTCAGTGTTTTTTCTTTATTTTTCTACTTTCTGCATTGTAGATACATACTGAAGACATCTAATATATAAAGCAAGACATATGGACTTTTGTAGCAAAGAAAAAATTGACAAATAACTCTAAATATGCCTTATATGTTAGATTCCTGAAAGTAGCCAGGCTATGCTTTGTTGACAGCACTGCAAACCCTTGGCCTTCTCTCAGTGAGCTTCATGATGTAATCACCTGAAATGGTTTTCACTTCACAGCTGGCCTTGTCAGAGTTCATTTGTGGAATTCCTTGCCTTATTAATGGTTTTGGGACCATTGGTTCTGTTGTGCAGAAGTCAGATTGGTACACAGCTGACAGCCCTATTTGACAACCATTAGAATTCATATTATGGCAAGAACCAATCAGCTAAATAAAGAGAAATGACAGTCCATCATTACTTTAGAACTGAAGGTCAGTTCATCCAGAACATGAGCAAAAACTTTGAATGTGTTCCCAACTGCAGTCGCAAAAACCATCAAATACTACGATGAAACTGGCTTTCATGAGGACCACCCCAGGAAAGGAAGACCAAGAGTCATCTCTGCTGCTGAGGATAAATTCATCTGAGTCACTAGCCTCAGAAATCGCAAGATAACAGCACTTCAGATTAGAGCCCAGATACATGCCACACAGAGTTCTAGTAGCAGACACATCTCTACATCAACTAAATGCATGTGGGAGGAGACTTCATGAATCAAGCCTGTATGGTCAAATAACTACTAAGAAACCACTATTAAGGAAAAGCAATAAGATGAAGAGATTTGTTTGGGCCAAGAAACACAATGAATGGACATTAGACCAGTGGAAATCTGTGCTTGGGTCTGATGAGTCCAAATTTGAGATCTTTGGTTCATGTGACACAGAAAAGGTGAACGGACGATCTCTACATGCACCGTTCCCACCGTGAAGCATGGAGAAGGAGGTGTGATGGTATGGGGGTGCTTTGCTGGTGACACTGTTGGGGATTTATTCAAAACTGAAGGCACAATGAACCAGCATGGCTACCACAGCATCCTGCAGCAACATGCCATCCCATCTGGTCTGTGTTTAGTTGGACCATCATTTATTTTTCAACAGGACAATTGCCCCAAACACACCATCAGGGTGTGTAAGGGCTATTTGACCAAGAAGGAGAGTAATTAAGTGCTGTGCCAGATGGCCTGGCCTCCACAGGCCATCTGGCACAAACCCAATCGAGATGGTTTGGGATGAGATAGACTGCAGAGTGCAGGCAAAATGGGCCAACAAGTGCTCAGCATCTCTGGGAACTACTTCAAGACTGTTGAAGAACCATTTCGGGTGACTACCTCATGAAGCTTATCTAGAGAATGCCAAGAGTGTGCAAATTAGTAATCAAAGCAAAGGATGGCTGTTTTGAATCTAAAATATAAAACATGTTTTGAGTTATTTCACACTTTTTGTTTACTAAATAATTCCATATGTGTTCATTCATAGTTTTAACCATGACATAAGAAGGTGTGTCCAAACTTTTGGCTGGTAGTGTATCTATATATATCCCCCAAGGAGCAGTACCCTCCATGGACAAGGAGACTAGAAGCCAAGATCAAGGTAGCACAGAGGGAGGTTAGCCAACTATCAGAGCTGCAGAAAAGTGCAATGAAGAACGTGCCTAAAAAGTACAGCAAGCTGTCCATAACTGCGGCCTTGGAAACTGTCAAGCAAAGACTCACAACCTTGACCAGCCGCTTCAGGAGGTACACCAGAGCGATCGAAGGCAGGAGAATAAACCAGCTGTTCTCCACAGAACCAGCCAAGGTGTACTCTCAGTGGCAGGGGAACAATATGAGAACAGCACCACCAAGGCTGGAGACTGACTAATATTGGAAGAGCATATGGAAGAAGGACTGTAACAGCAATGCTCAGTGGCTAGTGGATCTAAGAGCAGACCACAGTAACCTCCCTGAACAGGGTCCAGTAACCATCACAGTGGCACACATCCAAGAAAGGGTCTTCCGTATGAAGAGTTGGACAGCACCAGGCCCTGACATGGTTCATGCCTACTGGCTGAAGAAACTGACTGCACTCCACAAGCGTCTGGCAGTACAAATAAACCAGCTGCTAGTTGATGAGAGACACCAAGAATGGCTAACCGAAGGCCGGACAGTCCTGATCCCCAAGAACCCCTAGAAGGGACCCATCCAACTACTGGCCAATAACCTGCCTCAGTACCACATGGAAGCTCCTGTCAGGCATCACAGCAGCTAAGATGAATAGGCACATGGCTCAATACATGAGTGGGGCACAGAAAGGAATTGGCAAAAAATACGAGAGGCACAAATCACCAGCTCCTGGTAGACTGAGCAGTCGCCCGAGACTGCAAGACTACAAGAAGGCCTATGACTCGATACCCCACACCTGGATCCTGGAATGCCTAGAACTGTACAAGATCAACAGGACCCTAAAAGCCTTTATCAGGCACTCAATGAGGATATGGCGTACAACACTAGAGGCCAACTTCAAGCTCCTAGCACCATCAAGTGTGGGATCTACCAAGGAGATTGTGAACACCACGGACCCACACAGCGTTCAATTCCAGTTGAACTGTTTATATTACAGGTTGTCAAACACACTCAAATGCTTTCTTTTCGGCAGCTCAGCCACAGAGCTTCCTGAATGGCACCTTGAATACTCTGTCTGTGCATGCACACACCTCCTCTCTGGTCTTCAGTGTCACCACAAAACGAGAAGCGTTCATTAGTAACGTCCCCTCCATCTAGCCATCCTCTCTTGCACTGCCCCTCAAGCCCGCTGCAGCGCCAGAGACCACACCCCTGCCAGACACCCCCACCGCCCGACTGAGGCCAGGGCTACATCCGGCTGAACCTACCCCTCCCCCCCGGAGCAAATTCTCTTGGATAACCTCCCCAGTGCACCTTTGCTCACAGAACCAGGATGTACTGAATCTCATTTTTCACGGAGCTTGGACCTTCCTCCCAGTTTTCTTTTATAGGGTTGAGCACCCCTCGCGGCTTCCTGCCGAACAGCAACTCAAAGGGAGAAAATCCCGTGGAGGCCTGGGGCACCTCCAGCACTGCAAACAACGGAGGATCTAGCCAGTGATCCCAATTGCCTTTATCCTCTTGAATGAACTTACAAATCATGGACTTTAAAGTCTTATTTAGCCGCTTCACCAGCCCGTCAGTCTGCGGGTGGTAGCTGCTGTTCCGAACAGATTTAATCCCCAATAACTCATACAGCTCTTCTAGTGTGCAAGACATGAACGATGTGCCCTGGTCAGTCAGTATCTCTTTCGGGATGCCGACTCAGGAGATGCCCTGAAACAGCTGACATTCCGGGTATCGCGTTGCATAATCCACCAGAACTAATACAAAGTGATAGCCATGTGCACTCCGGTGAAATGGCCTGATGAGGTCCATGCCAATGCGCTAAAACGGGACCTCCATTAATGGTAGTGGGTGAAAAGGTGCTTTTGGAATGGCCGGCCGGTTAACCAGCTGACATTCTGGGCAGGACATCGGCTCGCATCCTATCATCAAATAAAATCGGGCCATTATTCGCTCCAGAGTTTTATCATATCCCATATACCCTGCCATGTGGTTATAATGCTTTTAGGCACCAACAACTGGGTGTGTTCTTCTTCTGTGCAAGTGTCACGACTCACTCGATAAAGCCCGCCACCTCCTCCCCCCAGAATCGGCCCTTAAATTTAATCAGGAGCGGTACGATGGGATATTTGTGGATGTCCCCATGCACACATCTAACCTCCACCCACTCTGCCTCCAATGCCCCGGGGCGATCCAGGGTTTGGTGGACCAGCGTCTGCATGCTGCCCGTGTCCACCAATGCCTGGTGTGTACCCCCCCTGACACCTTACCGGAATGCGGTATGTCCCTCCTGGACTAGGGGAGGGTGCTGGAGTGACGCGGAACACCTGTCCCACATCCATTGGCAGACACTCCCGCCTCAGGTGTCCCAGCCGCCCACACTTCCAGCACTCCTGCCCCAGCATCCGTGCTGCTCTCCCTGGCTGAGGAACAGTGCCGGCCGCTTCTGGACCCTGGGAAGGCAGAAAGGAGAGAAATGGGTTGGTTCAATTTTATGCTATAGTAATGAAAGTAACTATGTTGTCAACTACTACTGATAGTTTTAATTATGCGTTAAGGTTCCAAAATGTATTCTTAATATTCTCAACTGCACATAATTCCTTTTAATTTGCTATTTTTATTGACATTGATTCATGGTTACATCTGCAGCTTAAATGTTTTAAGCTTTCATTAGCTCAGTGATCTAATATCCTGCAGTTTTAGGGCTGCAGTGCTGCTCTATAAACTTTTCTTGCAGTTATTATAGACAGACTGAAAAATCTAAAAAGCTTTTAACTTTCATGACTTACGAAAGGACAAAAGATTGTTCTGAACTCCTCCTCTGAACTCCTCCTCTTTCCTAATTGCTGTGGTGTGAGATAATTTTTGGTCCATTAACTTGCCATGAAACCAAATGACCTTAAATTGCTTGGCAGGTTCAAAGACAGAAGGACCTCGAAGTGAGTTACACATCACTGTATCATAAGTAACACCTATAGTGAAATCGATAGGCTGCTGAGTTACCCAGATAATAGAATTATAAGCAGTTAATGTTTTAAAAATTTATTAAACACACATGCCACATTAAACACAACATCGAATTAGTTATTATAATTTCTCAGTAATTATGGTGGTGTGAAAAAGTGTTTGCCCCCTTCCTGATTTCCTATTTTTTTATATGTTTGTCAGACAGATAATATCAGACAGAGATAACACAAGTAAACACAAAATGCAGGTGTTTATTATTAAGGGGGGGGGAAATCCAAACATACATGGGGCTATGTGAAAAAGTGATTGACCCCTAAACCTAATAACTGGTTGGGCCACCCTTAGCAGCAACAACTGCAATCAAGCATTTGAAATAACTGGCAATGAGTCTTTTTTGGTCCACTCAACTTTGCAGAATTGTTGTAATCCAGCCACATTGGAAAGTTTTCAAGCATGAATCACCTTTTTAAGGTCACACCAAAACATCTCAGTGGGATTCAAGGCAGGACTTTGACTAGGCCACTCCAAAGTCATTTTGTTTTTCTTGATAAAATGTTTCTTACAATGAAAACACTACTTCTAGATAAACAGAATTAACTTTTTGGGATTTCCTTACCTGGATAATTGATCATACATCAAGACAACTGCAATCAAGCGTTTGCAATAACTATCAGTGATTCTACTTGTCCCCTGGCACTTCACACCCACACACACTGCTTTGCGTTCATTGCTTTTTATTTATTTAAGTCTGCAGCCTGTCTGCAGCTTGGACACAAGCATTTCACTACATTTTCACTATATGTTGTACTGTGTATGTGACAAATAAAATTTGAATTTAAATGTCCACACAGAGGCTAGAGCCACTCGCTTTGTTCCGCTCCAGCTCTAACTCTGCTCAGCTCACAGTCCGTTCCTCTTGCTCCAGCAGCTACTGAAAAAGGGGAAATACATAATTAGTGCGACAGAAATCAGCAGTGTCCACCAGCCTACCCTGGCATGGCCCTCTGAACCTGCTGTTCCACCCCTGCCCTGCAGCTGAGCAACAAACCACACCCCGCCACAGACTCTTTTACAGTGCTGTGGAAGAATTTTGGCCCACTCAGTTTATTTGAGTGGGCCACTCATCTTTGCAGAATTGTTTTTTTGGGAATGAACCACCTTTTTACACTCATGCCATAGCATCTCAATTGGATTCTGGTCAGAACTTTGACTAGGCCACTCCAAAGTCTTCTTTTTGTTTTTCTTAAGCCATTCAGGGGTGGACTTGGTGTGTTTTGGATCATTGTCCTGCTGCAGAACCTGAGTGCTCTTCAGCTTGAGGTCATGAACAGATGACCAGACATTCTCTTGACATCTGTGGAATATTTTGTTTTTATTTCTTAGTGTTTATTTTTTTAATATGATTTTTTTTGCATTTTGCCTTTATTGGATAGTGATAGTGAAGACAGACACGAAAGCGGAGAGAGAAAATGAGGGAGACGCAGCAAAAGCTGCAGGTTGGACTTAAACCCAGGCTTCTGCTTTCTGGCCATGTAACATGTGGTGGCCTCCTCACCCACTGAGCTAAATTGTCACCCTGTTTTCAGTGTTTAATCAGTTCTTTTAAAAAAACAACTATAAATGAGTGTACAACAGAGTAAACATAATAAAACTTATTTTTTTAAACACTTTTAAAACACTATACTCTTTGTGTTCTAAAACTAAAACATAGTTTTAGTTTTTCCTGAATTTTCATATTTCAGCTTTAGTTAGGAACACTTTAACTAAATGAGCACTCCATCAATTCAGAAGTGTATTTACATAAGCTGCCAGGTAGTATGAATTTCATTAAATAATTTTAACATTACTGTCTTTCCATTTTGTTTTTGATCACATTTATGTTATATTTATTATGCTTTTTCCTAATATTAATGCCTGATAACTTCACCCTCTGAGATTGTGAAGAAGATGATAGATTATGATGATAGTATGATAGTAAAGATAAGTAAGGGTGAAAGGAACAAATGCAACTACTGTCCCCATAATTATGTAATTTTTAGATAGATTTTTATGAGTATTTTGCTTCTTTGTTTGTGAAAGTTTAAAGTTTATTAAAGGACATGGTTGATGGACTGGTATGGCCTGAATCAATGATAATGAGTCACTCTTAGGTTAGCTCAAGGATAGTGGACATTAGTTTGAATTGATATGCTCTGAAGTATGACCAAATTTCCTCTTTATACTAACAAATTCCGCAGTACAAATAGTGAGGAATTAAATCAGCATAGACCATGTCTAGACTAAAGAAACAGACATTGATGCAAGATTCTGGAGGAATGAGCCTCATGAAACCAGATTCAAGCCTCACAGGGGCAGAGAACACAAAACGTCACAGGCCTGTGAGGGAGAAAAGGCCTCAACATGCTCCAGCTAAAAAAAACAAACCACAAATTGCAACACTAAACAAGAACCACAGATGGAGGGAAGTAAACACAACAAGCCGATTCTTGGGGAATTTGTCGCAGAAAAATAGTCTGAACATTGTAACCACACTGTCTTTTTCAGATGGACTGAGCAAAAAGGTCATACCAGCATTGGTACAGGATAGAAAAATATCAACTCACAAAATCATATTTTGGTGCGGATGCATTTTTTTTCTCTCTCTTTCCCCACATCTGCAAAGTTGTATTTTTCCTACAGTCATGTAGACACCTGCTGATAACAAAGAAGTGCCTCAAGACCTTGGATACTGACAGTTTTGGAGCTGTTCATCTTTGCACACACTGAATACAAGAAAGTTGTTATCATATTCCAGTAATATATAAAGATTACAATTGTTGAAACAGTAATTTTCCACTACAGAATCCAGACCTAACTTCAGAATTTGAACCAGCCATTGTTAACTCTTCTATTTCCCCACCTGGAGCCAGCTGAATCTGAACCAGAGCAGATCATCACCATGTCCCCAGGCATGCTACACTTGGAGTCTGAAATAGTTGATAACCATTCTACCAAATGCTCAGCAATATGTGAACCAGAAGAACTCACCAATGAAACCACAAGAAGAAGAGAAGGGGGGTAGATGTATGAGTGATTCTGAAAGTAAAAAGTAGAGAATATGTTATACTATACAATATATAACCATAAACAGTGTGACTGACTGTGTGGGACTGTAATGTCCATGCTGGATAATGATTATTTGTAACGTAATCCAACAAGAAATTAACCCTTAGGAGATCCTTAAACACCTAATGCATTTTACCCTAAGTTCACTAGCTGGGCCCACGTCCTTATTTTAGGTTTGACAGCGTTTTAGTAGGTAAAAGTGAATGCTTTGACATGAATTGAGCTGCGGTTTGGGGAAGGCCTCGAAGGGGACTGGCGATGGCTCCCAGGCCTGGCAGATCCCCATGTACTAAATAGAAATGAAGAAGTTAAAGAATTGAGAACAAGGAGGGAGGGAGGGTGGGGCACGTAAATGAGAACGAACAGCTTGCAGAACTGGGTGAACCTATATACGTAACCTCTCCAGCATGTCCTGGGTCTGCCATGGGGCCTCCTTCCGGTGGAACATGCTGGCAGGAGGCATCCTTGTCAGCTGCCCGAACCACCTTAAATGGCTCCTTTAGATGTGGAGGAGAAGTGGCTCTACTCTGAGCCCTTCCCAAATCCCCAAGCTCCTCACCCTATCTCTAAGCAAGATGCAGCCAGCCTTTGGAGACAGCTCATTTCCACCGCTTGTATCCATGATCTTGTTCTTTTGGTACCTACCCAAAGCTTGACCATAGGTGAGGTATGGACATAGATTGACAGTTAATCAAGAGCTATGCTTTTACACTCAGCTCTCTTTTCAACATGATGGACCAGTACAGCGTCGCTGCAGCCACAGCACCAGTCCATCTGTCAATCTCATGCTCCCCTCTCCCCTCACTTGTGAACAAGACCCCAAGATACTTAAATTCCTCCATTTGGCAGAGTAACTTGGAGTGGGCACCCTTAACTGGCTGAGGACCATGGCCAAACTTGGAGATGCTGGTTCCCATTCCTGCCACTTCACACTCGGCTACAAACTGCTCCAGTGTGAGCTGGAGGCCACACTGGAGCAGTCAACAGAACCACATCGTTTGCGAAAAGCAGTAGACGCCTAGAAATTCTGTCCATAAAATTATGAACAAAATCAGTGACAGGGCAGCCCTTGCCCGACTTATTGCCAGCAATGCAAACCAAGATCTTACAATGGTTATATCAGGAGTGAATGGCTTGTAACTACGGGCGAGACACTCCCATCAGGTGTCTCACTGTGTGTCACTTTCTGTCTTATTTTAATAGTCTCTTGTACTGTGTGTGTTATGTTTAGTTTTGCTTCCCCTGTCTCATTAGTTAGATTTAGTTCGCCTGTGTTCCCTGCTGTGTTCCATCTCCCTGATTGCCTTCATTTAGGTCCTCAGTTTCCCTTTTTTTCCTTGTCATGTTGTTATCATTTTCCCTTGTGCTCTGCACTCTCCAGTCTGTCAATCAGCATTAGTATCTGTCAGTTTGCTCCAGTTTACTCAGCCTTATGTTGTGTTATACCAGCCTTTTTGCCAGCTAACAAAGCTGTGTTATGATGGAATTACTTATTTTCTGTTCTGCAGTTTGCTTTCTAGTGGTTGTTTTGTGTATTTTACTCTGAAGGACCTAGTCAGGGGGAGTTACACCTGTGTTAATCTGTTTCCATCCATGCCTTCACAAGTTGATAAACAGCATCGTCTGTAAGTAATATTGTTTGTTATCATTGAAACAACTTGTGTGCATTATTATTTGTTGTGGAAGATTTTTGTATATTGATGCAACATTTTTATTGGTTTTATTTCTGGTTTTGTCAACAGTTTCACACTTTATCCTTATTAAATCATCCAACTCAACACATTGGCCTGTTCCTTGGATTTTATTTAGGAGAGTGTTTCGCTGTCTGTATAGCTCTGTCTACAACACTTGGTGAGGACAGAACATGTGTTTGGAGTTTTGAGTCAGTCCTCTTTTACTGCCAACGGTAGGAAAAACTAAGTGAGAAGACAGTGCTGAGATGTGGACTGAATGTTTGTCAAATATCCAAGCTAACGCTAATGTCAGGGCAGCTCTCTCTTTATCTGTGTGTGTGTGTGTGTGTGTGTGTTTATGCTGGACAGCTAGTTAGCTAGCACCTTTAGGTAAAATTGTCATTCATGCTAGTTTTTGCTGCAGCTCCAAATGAGGGATTTCTGTGTCTGCGTTGGTTCCCTCATTAATCACAGTGCTAATGTGCTGTATTACAGATGAGACAAAAGTGTATAATATCCCATCTGTGCAAAAATGCACTCTAACTGCATTTTTATACAGATGGGATAAATATAATTATCCCCTTCTGACATTGTGGTAAAAATTGGAGAGGTCTTTTGGAGGGAACCCCATTGAGAAGAGGGATAAATGGACTTAGGAGGAGGACCTCTGAGTTTTTGTCCACATGTATAATACATAAACGTGAAATTAACAACTATACCTTTTCACTAGGTTGTTACATGTTATTTGAAATTAACTGAGAAACAGGGGGACATTTCAATAAAAGAGGATACAGTCATTTGGAAATCATTTTAACCTTAATCTTTATTCTGATGATAGTACAAAGTCAACTTATCAGATGTTAAAAATGATAACTCCAGTTTCTTCCAAACTACAGACTCATACTGGATTTCATGCAAGAAGTTGATTTTTTTACCCCATGAGCCATTTTGTCGGCACCCCGCCATCCGGGTGGGCAGGTGGGAGGCGTGGATATCCAAGTTTGTGAATGAAGTTTTCATGCTGATTTAGCCATGTTTATTTTGCTAAAAAGAAACTATACCAAGTTGGTGTCATGCAGCCAATTGATTTGATTAAAAATGAGTAGTTGATTTCACAACTACTGTAGCTCAACTACTGTGGCTGTAGCTCAGGTGGTAGAGCAGGTCATCTACTGATCGGAAGGTTGGTGTTTCGATTCCTGGCTTCCCCTAATCTGCATGCCAAATATCCTTGGGCAAGATACTAACCCCAAATTGCTTTCCGATGCGTCCATCGGAGTATGAATGTGTGTGTGAATGTTAGTAAGAAAGCACTTAGAAAAATGTGC
>VUQG01041176.1:0-40820 GCA_015106755.1 Etia nguti | reverse complement strand
TGTAGCGATATTAACAGGAGAGATTTTTATGGCTTAAAAATCTTCTTCCCCTTTGTGTTAAAACCTGTTAAAGATATATAATGATAAAGCACTGTAAAAAAGTTTTAATTATATCTAGTGAGAGTCTGAGAATCACATGACAGAGAGGGGATATATTTTTGTTTGTACATTTTTTTTGGGGGGGGGTAGAGAGAGGTTTATTCTCATTTTAATTTTTTTTTTTATAGCTAAGTGAAATTTGAACAGTTTTACGGTTTTATTTTATGCTCTATTTTCTGTATCATGTTGTTTTTCAATCTTTTAATCCCTCCTTGCCAGCAGGAACGCCCAAGGTTGAGCTCCACATCTTTTTATTTTATTTTTTTATTTAAATTGTCAATGAGTGGAAACACTGTTATTTCATTCTGTAGCGAGAAAGTGTGGAATTATCATCTTTTTTTCCTTTTTTTGATTTTTTTTTTTAGATAAACTCTGAAAAGGTTCTTCAAGAAGGATCTTTTAAGTGCACAACATTACTGTAAATACTCGGGTCCACTCACTCTTTTACTACTGTAGAAATCTGCCAGGAAACTTAAAAAAAATAAAAAAAATCTGCAAAACTAATGTGATTTAACATTCCCCCACCCCTCCTCTTCGCTGCCAGCGGAGTCACATTTTTATGTGTTTCCCCCCCTCCTAACTTCTACTTTTATTTCCTTTTAACCAGAATAGTCGTGTGAGATGAATTTTTCACCCTAAATTCAAGCCGGAAAAAGGAACTTGTTTTGTTCACCCACAATGTGATTAATGTTGGTTTTCACAATAATATTAATAATGACGATAATATAACAAAAAGGAAAAAAAAAAAATTACAGCTACTCTTTAAGTGCTTGTTTGCTTTACAGATATTTATTTCAAACCTTGTGGAAAAACTTGCACAACGACTTGTTTTTAATATTAAATATGTATCTGCAAACTGTTCTGAGATTACATTCGGGAACTCTGTGGTGATAAGAATAATAATAATATTAATAATCTGTGGGGTTTTTTCTGCTTTAGAGACAGAGAAGTGTTCTGTTTTTACACCAGCTGTAGTCGGAGGGAGCCAGATGTTTCACAACATGACCCAATTGTACAAATATACACAATGCAACACAACACAAAAGTGCAGTCTCCAAAAATCACTCACCGCCACTGCTGATGTAGAAAAGAAGCGGACCTCAAATCCCCCCCCAAACTTGTGATGTTTCAGATGTATCTCTCTCTCTCTCTCTCTCTCTCTCTCTCTCACTGTCCTGCAGTTTGTTTGATTGACTCCATTCTGTGTGTGGACTTATTTTTTTCTCAACAGGAGCCTCTGATAAGACATGATGAGATAAAGACGCTGTTATAATAACTGACCTGTAAAAACACTACAAGATGCCCCCCCCCCTCACACACACAAACAAACACAGCAACAACACCAACTTCTCCTTTTTAGGTTTCAAAATGAACTGAATCATTTAAATGGTTTCATGTTTAGCCTTTTGTAAATCATTAATAAATACAGATTTTTCAACACTGCGGACTGGGAGCGTGGTCTTTTGTCACTGCGTTTAAAATCAATATATGGTTAGAAACAATCTAAAACAATTCAATTAGACTATTACTTAACTAGTTGGGGTGTTATGTAGCCTTCACGGCCTATTTGTATATTTACATTGTCACTTTATGGGAACATCAGCACTTTGTATAAATAAAAAGGATTAAAGACAAGCTATTTATACTTGTAAAAAGCCAGTGGTGCTACATTCAAATGGAATAAGAACTGGCAGTGAAACAGTGCTGAGGCAAGTGCATGGTTTTCACTTGTATGCTCTGATTTTGGAAGTTTTGTTTGATAAACAATTATTATTATTATTTGTTACCATTTTAAGTTTTAGGTTAACATTAACGATTCAAACGGTAACTGTATTCGTAAAATATTCCACCAGATAAAGTCGGTGCGATATTCTTGATGGTTAAAAACAAAAGGGCTTCCGAACTCGCACGAAAATAATGGCGTTTTTAAGATTTCTTCAGTTATAACGTAATTTGCTAATAGTTTCTAGCACATCTAACGATGTACTTTAAAGTATGATCTGTCGATATTAAATTCGGCGTATTTTATTTTAAAATGTGTGAAGGCAAACAAGGTTAAAAAATTTAATACTGTGGCAGATCGTCACTCTTCGGAACTCACTGTAGAATCCTGACATTTTAAAGGTTTTCTTCGGTTTTAAATTATTTTGCCAATAATGCACGTACACCTACTGGCACATGTTAAAAAGAGCTGATAACATGTAAATCGGCATGCTTATTGTAACGTGTACTTAAATAAAGCATAAAAATTGAAGTTCAACTTCAGAGACGATAGGGTAACGATAGGAGAGCTCTTCAGAACTCGCCCGGGAATCAACACGTTTTTAAAATGTCTTTGCTGTTCATACATTTTGCTTTTGGATATCAATGTAAGTATTGGTACACAATCTATTAAGAACTCTTAGCAGCTGAATCGTCGTACTTTATTTTCCAATACATGAACAAATATAAGTCTAAACCCACCATCATGTCGCCACCAAAAGCAAAACTCCATCAATAACAGTCAGCAACGTTACACTTCCTGTTTCCTATCATCTTTGGATAGAAACTAGCGAGCTAACTCCCTGCTAACTTCTAACTCCGTCAAATTTCAAAAATTCAGTTTTCATGGATGCCTGGGTGTTAAACTTGTCACATCTGGTAGAGCAGCCACACTGATCATTTTATTAAAGCTGAAAGAATTTAGACTGTAACTCTCAGTGATGCCGCAGTGATCCTTTGACTTTGGAACTTGAGATGGAGCTTGGACCCGGAAATGGCTAATGACGTCAGACTTAAAGACCGGATAAACATGTCTCTGTGTACAGATTATGAGCAACAGGAGTAAATACATTTAAGATAATCATCTTTAAGTTGTAATATTGAAATATATCATGAAAACATGTAACTTTTTTTAAAACCGCCTTTGTAACAGAAAACAAACATGGCGATGGTTTATTTCTGTAATGTTAACCCGCTCCAGTGTCCTCTCTGGGTTTTTTATTTAGAAACATGACACAGAAAATACAGACAGTGTTAACAATAAAACGAGTGTTTTCAAGTGAGTCCATGGATGTCAGGATGGCCGAGCGGTCTAAGGCGCTGCGTTCAGGTCGCAGTCTCCCCTGGAGGCGTGGGTTCGAATCCCACTTCTGACAATACCCTTTTTAATTTTTTTCTCTCTTCCCCTCCATTACTGTTCTCATCACCAGTTCTCACAACGTGATCGCTCCAAACTAATTACATGTATTATTGGCTGCAGTTGTGGGTTTACAGATACTCATGAAACTACAAACAAGGGTGTACTGTACTTTATGGTGTAATGCAACTTTTATGTTAAATATACTATTTAGAGATAAATGCACATCTATTTCAGCTGCATTTATTTGACAGCTCAGAATGCATTTATTTCTTTGGCTCTTTTTGGACAGGAAAAAAAATGTTGGTTCCTAGCAGTACTGCTTCACTGAGGATCTTATAAATAAGAAATCTTGGCTTGACAGCATCAACAAGTGGAACACGTGTGCAGGTCATTAAAAAAACTTCCTTAAACACGGAAGTGACTGATTGCTGACTAAGACGACAAACAACGTGAGACCAAAAGAACAATCGGTACAGATTTTATTTTTCACAATGTGGCCTTGACTCAAAACATATTTAAAATATAAAAAGAAAAGTGTCAGAAGCACTGATAAGGTAGTGACTTTCGATATTTTGTCTTAATCAGGCGAGTACTTTTTAATATCTAAAACTTAAAATGAAAAGTATGTGAAATTTAATATAACAAACATTTGGTACTACATGTTTAGTCAGAATGATCAGAAACAGAAATTGGAAGCAATGTAATATTCTTCACATAAAGAGCTGATTAACATAAAGAAATATTTAAATCAGATAAAATACCTTAAACATCCACAAAAAATAAATGTAAATTATTTCAGCTGGTCTCACTCTAATTTCTTGTACCTTTTTTAAAGAAAATAAAATGGCTCTACTGTTTGACATAAAAAAGTCTGCAAAACACAATGTATCAACTTTCACCTTAAATGAAATCTAAACCAACATTTTAAAGTAAAGTGACGGTTGGTATTCAGTGCTGAGCAGTGCTAGTTTGTTAGACCCTAAAACAGAAGAAAACAATCACACCCAGTTTCAGTGCTCCTGAACGTTACTGCTGACCCTGAAGTGTCCACTGCAAACAGGAAGTATGAAAATTAACCTTTTGAGTTCACTCAAAAACTGGGATTTAAATTGTTTGTTGGTTTTTTGTTTTTTTTCCCAAAACATTAGCTTCAGAACACCAATTTTTGCCAGCATACCAAAGTCTATCACCTCAAATTATCTGTAGGTTTCCATCAGGGTCTTTTAGGACATAGCTTATGAGCTAGGTTTCACTTACTGAGTGGTTTGTTTTTAACAGAAACTTGTTTAAAAAAAGATTTTTAAAATAAAAAAGAGGAAAAATCCTGACATGTAACAAAAAATACCAAGTAAAGGAAACTGTATCCCTTTTCAATGTTTAGAGGAAAGTAAATTCACACATTCCAATTTTAGAGAACAATAACTGATATGAAACATTAGAAAACCAACAACACATCATATTTTTAAGCCAGACAATAAACTAGCCCAAACTTTTTTCTCTTACACTGTCTGATTCTCAGCACTTTGTCTGATTCTGAGCGACATCGTCCCCTCACATCCCCCAGTGGACTCAAGCTTCACAAGAGCCTTCCTCTTCCTGCCCACACTGCTCCTCACTGTCAAGGATCTGGGAATGAGCTCTAAAGGGGCTTTGCTCCAGGAACCTGAAAGTGCCAGGGGTTAAGCACCAAAAAATGTGATATTTATCTCACAAATCCACACACATTTCATTGTTCTTTCATTCATTTATTCACTGACAAAAGCACAACTGATATATATTACACTAAGAATACTGAATCTTGGATTTGAAGTCATTAAAAATATATCAAAGTACTAAATAGGTGATTATTTTGTTCACTTCTAATACACTTTCAGTCAGATTTTCAATGATAAAGCATACCTGAGTCCTAGCATGACATCGACATAGCTGGCATGTCCAGCATCCACCAGCTCCTTGGCAACATGGACGCCATCTACAAGAGCGTCCACCTTCCAGTGTGTGTTTGACACAAACTCTCTGAAGAAGATCTGGAGGTTCTTCTCATACAAACATTGTTGGAAGAAGACCACCGCCTCATCAGGCCACTGATCATCCAATCCAGCTGGCTTCACACCTCTCAGGATGCAGGAGTAAGTGACCTTTGGAAGGGTTGATATCTTGACTGGAAGTTTTTTCAGATTGGAGCAGTCATCATACGGCATGCATTCATAATAGCCATAATCCACTAGGTTTAGGACCACCGTGGTGTTGACGTGGACGATTTCCACCCTACACCACTTCTTCCTGGAATCTGATTTCAGTAGGCAGCAGGTGCCAGGGGCAATGTGGTCTTCAGGAAGAGGTATCAATTGGCTGGGCAGGTCATCCAGCTCAACTGACACTTTGTTCGATACTAGAAGCAAATCCTCTAGAGACACACAGAAATCAGAAGGAGTCTTAACTGCAGCAGCAAAGCCAGAGTATGATTTATCCATTTCAACAGGAGCAAAGGCAAGCCGCTGAGGAGGGCTGGTGTCCAAAGTTGGTCCTTTTTCAGTGCCTCCATTTTGACTTTCACTGGGTGGTGGGATCTTTTCTTCATTTTGTTGCAGTGACAAAACTTGATGCAAACCGAGAAACAGTTTGTTTATGATTATTTCAACCATCCAGAGGCTATCCGCTTCAGAATAATGCACAAAAATCAGCTTAACTTCTTTGCCTATCATGGGTTTCAGAGTTTCACACCAGTGTCTGTGATCATCGTCCTTCTCACTGAATCCAAGCATGTTCATCTTGCACAGCACTGCGAGGTTTGGGAATTTCAACAGGTCACTACACTGCTGTCGAATGGAACCAACTGGGATTTCCACTGTTATTCCATGATCCACCAGGAAAACGCTGGCATTTTCATCATTCAGGTGCTGAACTATGGCCCTGTGCCACTTGTTGTCCCTCTGGACTTCAACTAAGCACTTGAGGCCTTGTTTGACATCCTCTCTTGCTACCATCTTGCACTTGACCAGGCTATCCGCAATGTGACTTTCCAATGCAGAGAGACATTCACTGGTCCTAGCAAGTCTTACATAAAAGCAGCCATTACTTTGGACCGACAAAAGCATTCCATTCTCTGTCTCTCTGGCTTGAATAGATGGGGTAAGGGATGCATCTCCAAATCGCTTTGTCGACTTACTCTTGTTACTCTTGACTCTTATCCTACGGCGCCTGTGAGTTTTCATTCTCATCATCACTGACACCTTAACAGGTGGTGGTTTAGGCGTGAATGTTTCACCTTTGACAGTAGTCATCTTTCTTTCAGACCTTATTTCATTCTTGCACGCTTCATCTCTTTGGTTATTCTGTTTGTGGGACCTCAATTTCTCATTAGCTTCAGACTTAGGAGACTCATCCTCCCTGTCAGTTACAGGTCCTGCATTCAGGCCAACTTCTCCATCAATAACCTTAATCTTAATGTCCCACTTGGATCCACATTGCTTTATGAAGTCAACCATCAGTGGCTTCTCCATTACTGCATCAGTGAAAGACACATCATTTCTGAATGTGCTTGGATCCAGCAGCGAGCATGGTATACTGAATCTTGGATAAGACAGATGCTTCTTTGGGATAGAGAAGATCTTTTTCTTCTCAACGACTGCCGAGTTTCCATAGTCCACAAACTCAACTTTGAAACGTGAACAGCCTGCAAAGTTCTTCACAACTGAACGATAAAGGGCACCGTCCTCCTCGAACTCAGCCAAAACAATGTCATTGATTCTTAAGGTTGTGGGCATCTTCAAGGATTCTCTGAGGGTACCTGAGTTGAGAGCTTCACCCATTTCCAAGATGGCAGGTTCATCCTCTGACAGCTGAAGAAAAAAGCTGTAAATGGAGTCTACGTGGGAAATGAAACACTTTACCCTGAAGCCTGCACATATCTTCTTGTCAGGCAGAAGTTGGGGTATTTCTTTTGCCTCTTTCTGTTGGGCTTGCTTCTGTTCCTGTCTTTGTTGTTTGACTTGATTTTTCTGTGATTTCACAGAGGCACAGGTGTTTAATGTGCCCTCATTCTGTGTTCTCACTCTTGTGTTCTTGTTTTGAGTTCTCCCACCAACAAGGCTTTTTGTGTTTTCTCTCTTTTTAGTACCTCTGTGGACATGAAGTGTCAAAAGATTTGAATACACTTTAGGATGACTCTTGCTTTTGAACTGAGACTTTGTGTTTCTTTTGCAGTAGGTTTTTTGTTTTCTGCTTGATCTGTCTATCATCTCAAACCTAACAGCAGTCTTGGGTTTACATGAAAAACTGAGAATGAGCTCCTTCACCTTCTCATTGATGTTCATGTCTCCGTCAAATAATTCAACATCAAATGAACCATCTTCATTCTTTCCAAGTATGACAGCTTTCACTTGCTTGTTGAGGACTGCACTACTGAGCCACTCCTTAACATCTGCATAGACCTCTTTCTTAGACACTGAGTGGAGACAGCATCTCACGGCCTGCATGGGTGTGTACAACAAATCTGATGAGTCTCTCGGGATGAACATGACTTTGGTCTTCTCTGATATGTTTGTGTTTCCATAGTCCACAAAAAACACACTGAGATGCAGCGGTGAATGAACAGGATGCACTACACCACGGTACCATTTGCCATCAAAGTATTTTGCAAGGCACAGTTTGCTTACAACAGCTCTTGTATCAACTTGCACCATGTGTTTACTCTCCTCTGAGATTTTCTTCTCAAGCTCATCAATAATGTCAGTGTTTCTTTCAAGATGGCAGTAGACCTCCCACTGACTGTTAACATAGGTGACATACATTTGTTCCTCATTTCCTGGGTGTAGATCATGTGAAGAGTAGATAAAAGATTCAGGAAACACTGCTTGCTGTTGCCTTGTTGACGCTGTCACTCGTGTTGCCAGGCCTTGTTCTGTGAATGTATCCATCACACTCTGCTGGGTTTGGCTGTTGTAGAGATCAACAACATTGCACAGCCCCTTGTTTTTCACATTTAACTGGGAGACAACTTTACACTTTAGAGCTCCAGTGCTGCTGAAGACAAAATCTTTCAGCAACCTACACCCTTCTGGACTCCAATTCCCAGAGTTCTTAGGGTCAGCAGGTTCGATTAAGTTGTAAAGGCTGCACCTGAAAGCTTGTCCTTCCAAATAAATAAATTCTGGCATTATTGCTTGAAGAATGTGTTCACTGACTTGGACAGTACTCCCATAATCAACCAACATTACTGTGGCATTGCCTCTCTGTTTTGCAGTGATTAAGGCCCTGTACCATCGTCCATCTTGAGGTGACTTGGCAATGCAGCATGAACCTCCTGACTCTAGGGGAACCCAATGAGTTGAATAATACTGCTGAATTTTATCCATCAGTTGCTCCAAAGCTGGAACCATGTCTTGAGGCTGACACCAGAAATCCGATGGAGAGCTGATGTAAGAGCAGTGCACAGTGAACTCACACCCAGGCTTGATATTTAACGGCTTGATGCTAGCAAGAGGTTGACCTTTCTCAGGTTCATTTTTCGATGTCTTCTTTTCTTCCTTACAATCCTTCCATTGCCCCTTATCCTCTGTGATGTCTGTTTTCACATTACTTTGGGGGCACCTTGTCTTTTCTGTCTTTTTTTCGGCCAAGTGCCCTTTGGGAATGTATTCAGCCTGCTTGGAAGAGACCAGGAGCTCAGTAATACTCTGATTGTTGCCACTTCCCATCTCAAAGAGGTCAACAACAAATTTGTTTGTTCTCATTTGTACGACATGGACTAGCAAGGCTTTGTTTGACACAGCTCTTCTGAAGAAATCAGAGGCTGAACTGGTCCAGATGTCCTCAACAGGAAAAACATTAGAAAGAGTACAACCAATGGCAAATGCCGACTTGCAGGCAAATGACTCAGGAATATTCTTGATCAGCATGTGTGGCACTTTCTCAATGTTCCCAAAATCGATAAACAAAACTTCAGCTCCGTGCTTAAGGGTGTCTGTCACTACACCCCTGTAAAAATGCATGTCTCCCTCATAAACTGCACAGCACAATGTTCCAAGCTTAGGATTTAACAGTATGTCTTCATCCAGCTTCACGTGATGGAAGTGTTCTGCCATCTTTGACATCATTTCTTCAAACTCCTCATTGCGTTTTTGTGTTCTAATCCAGAAATGGTTTGGATTTTGGACATGTTCAACATAGCCCACAAACACAGAGTCTACCTGCACCTCTTCTACCTTCAGCGTTTGCCCCAGTGTTTCACCCATGATTGTTTCATGGTACAAGAAGCCACCCTGCTCTTCAGCCTCAGAAACTGACTCGACCTTCATGACTGGACACCTTCTGACAGGCTCTGGTTCCTTCATACCTTCATCTTCAGCACTAATTATAGTGACACAGTACAGGTGGTGTTCCTCATCGTATCTAGTGATCACCACCTGTAATAGTCCTCCAAGTAAGCCTGATTTCAGGAGACACAACTGCTGAGTTTTGATGGCCTTATCCTCATCAGTCAGGCATGCTAGAGAGCACGGGAATGCCATAATTGGTGTTGAATACAATTCAGGTGCCAACCTGTGGATGTTTTCAACTGTGACAGATTCAAAGAATCCGTAGTCAACAAACAAGACTCTAACCCAAGAATTGACTGGGAGAAACTGCACAAAGCCTCTGTACCATCTCCCATCTTTGCCTTTAGCTGAGCACAATAAACCCAGGTTCTCTGGAGTCATCTGATAACTTTCTTTAGGTCTGCATTCATATGCTGCAGCTAACTTCTTTGACATTTCCCAGAGCTCTGCTTCCACACTGGCCATCTGGCAGTAAAACAGCCCAGGGCTGACAGCAGCAGTTACTCTCACTTTAGCTCGTGTCCCACAACGCAACGCTGGTCCATAGAGTGAAAAAATGCCTTCACATCCCTGCAAACCTGATGGTTTAAAACAAAATTCTTGTCCCCTTGGCTTTTCAATAAGTAAGTCAGGAACCGGCTCTATGTTCTGTTTGCGAGGCACCTCTGTAAGCATCTCTACCAAGAAGAGGAATGTATCAGTGTCCACATGTCTCCCAAAGCCATGTGTAACTAAGCCGGTGTTGATGTCAGGGGCTTCTAGTAGGAGGACTTTGTGGGGAAGCAGTGCTTGAATGTAACCGTTGATATTTCTGCCGATCAGGCTTGAGAAATACCCCTCGACCACAGAGTGAGAACAACTCTGAAGCAGCAGCACATTAGCAAAAAAACCGCAAACTATTTTTGGAGGCAGGATGAACAGGTCATCTGAACAGGAAGAAACATTGATGGTGCTGACAGTCAACACGTTACCATGATCAATGAGGAAAACATCAAAAAAGTCGTCCCTTCTTTTCTGAACTCTTCCTCTGTACCAGCGAGCTGAAGTCAAATCTTCCACGAGGCAAAACTCTCCGACATCCACTTCAGCTTTAGTCTTTGGTACATTCTGTATTTCTCCCTGCAAGATACTGTAGTCAAGTTCACATATGGTAAGGTATTGTCCCTGGAAGTGTATCAGGGTTGCTTCAGGGTCCCAGTCCAAGTGAGTTAACCTGAGGTCCACTGGCCAAAGGGCGCGTGGTGCCGACGGGCATAAACCCTGAGACCTGCGAAGTAAAATGACTTACATTATCAACAATGATTCACACAAGCAAAGATTCAATGGTTACTTTGTATAGCATTTATATTAATCTTTTTATGTATTATTTATATGTGCCAATTCACTGAAATGTTAAAATGTGACGAGTCAAAATAACTTTAATATCCCATACCAAAATCTCATTTCCCAATAATATAAGTGATCTTATATTCTAACAATGAAATGTATCAAAGTATATTACATTTTATGGAAATTCTCTAAATGACTAGTTTATTAATAGTCCTAGTTCATATAAAAACCACAAGAAAGAAATATTTATTTTTATATTTTTAAATTATAAGCTCAGAATTGAATGGTGCTCATCCATATGTGATTACTTTTCTCCCTTTATACAGAACTTCTGGGCAAAGTTCTCTGGTCCAAGTCAGACTTCTCATAACCAAACCACATGTGTGCTACAAAGAGAACCCCTCATTTACGAACAAGCTCCTTGATTTGTCTCTGCTGGTCTTTGTCCTGCCTCTGTCTCACCTTTACTCACTATGCTTGCATTCACGTTCCTGACTGCTTCCAATCATCCAAACGATGAAAAAAATATTTCCATAAACAACAGAGCATAACTTGAAACGACAGATGTTTTTATTTGAGATCCAATATCTGGGACTAATATCACTGAAATTCTGACTCAAAAGCCTGGATCTGATTTTCTGTTTTTATTACCCCATGTATCAGTAGCAGTGCATCGTTATGTCATGCCTCATTATGTTTTGCTGATTCGACTTAAAAGCCCTTACAATGACAATCCCTTCTCTATCAGCTTCTTTATTTCTCTCAGTGTAGCACAATGCTCCTTATATCTGAAATTCTGTTTCTGAAATTTGTGCAGTTGAAGGGCTGAACAATTTAGCTTTGCCGTTTTCCTGAAGCTAATTAACAAAGGGAAAAAAAAATCGTAAAACATCAAATAAAATCTTCTTTTAAATACTCAGAATTTCCCAAACTGTGTATCCCCCGCATAAGAGCATGAAGTAGGATATAATACTTTTACATGTTTCAGAAAGAGGTATAAAATAATTGTCTAAATTGTCTTTCTTCAGCTCCAGGCTTTTCTGGAAATTAATGACATCTCAGAAACATTTCAGTCTGGTTTCAAAGCGCGACATAGCACTGAAACTGTGCTTTTAAAAGTTTTTAAATGATCTTTTATTAATTTTTGACTCTTGTAACTCTGCCATTTTAGTGCTTTTAGATCTAAGTGCAGCATTTGATACAGTGGATAATGAGATTCTCTTATCAAGACTGGAGAGCTGTGTGGGTATAAAAGGAACTGCACTTGAATGGCTTAGATCCTATTTAACTCATAAAGGTTTTTCTGTCAGGTTTGATGCCTCTTCATCCACATCTACCCCCCTTACATGTGGGGTCCCTCAAGGATCTATCCTTGGCCCAGTACTCTTTTCTCTTTACATGCTCCCATTAGGCTCTATTTTCAGGAAACATGGAATCTCATTTTACTGTTATGCCGATGATTCTCAAATCTGCTTTCCTCTTAAAAATAATTCTACAGACTCTCTAAAAGTTTTGCTAGACTGCCTTGATGAGATTAAATCATGGTTTGCATTAATTTTTTTTTAATGTAAACGATCAAAAAACTGAGATTGTAATATTTGGACCTTCTGACCCTTGAGTGTTCTTTGATGGCAGTTTTTCATTTGAGAAACTAATAAATTCTGTTGTAAAAGCCAGCTTCTTCCAGCTCAGGGCCCTTGCAAAAACTAAGAAAATTCTGTCATCTGCTGACTTCGAGAAAATGATACATGCATTTATTTCATTCAGGCTTGAGTACTGTAATAGTCTTTATTTTGGTATCAGCCAGGTTTTGCTCTCTCGTCTTCAGCTTGTTCAGAATGCTGCAGCCCGACCCTCGACAGGCACTTGTAAACACGACCATATTTCTCCAGTCTTGGCTCGTTTACACTGGCTTCCATTTCGTTATAGAATTGATTTTAAGATTTTATTGCTTGTTTTTCAGTCTCTAAATGGATTAGCGCCTTCATACCTCTCTGATCTTTTGATAAAAAATACTCCAAATAAAACTCTCAGGTCAGCTGATAAGTTGCTTCTAGTTGTCGCTAGAAGGGGGCTTTGCGATTGCTGCGCCCAAACTTTGGGACAGTCTACCTCTTCAAATTAGGATCTCTCCAACACTTGACATTTTAAAAACCCGCTTGAAAACACATTTTTACTCACTAGCTTTTAATTGTTTTTGTTTTGTTCTTTGTGTGTGTTTGTTCTACTTTTTTACTATGTACAGCACTTTGGTCAACCTGTGTTTTTTAAAAATGTGCTTATAAATAAATTGATTGATTGATTGATCGATAAAGATCTGGTTTTCACGAGATATAAAGAATACATATAAAGATATAAAGATGTTGAATTTCAGTGATTTGGTTAGCCGCGTCTTCACTACATGATATTGTAGTGTATTTTGCTTTATTTTGTACAGTATTTTTATATTATATTTTTTCTTCTTTTCCTCTTAATGATTTTCTGCATATTGTCTATATGATTAAAATAAATAGAAAAAGAAACAGAAAGGCAAAATCTTACCTTTCAAGATCAGATCCCAGTGTGGACTGCATGGCAGCAGAATCAGGAACAATTGCATCCCAAAATAAACCTGAAGGGGGAAAAAAAGTCTTAATTTGGCAACTAATATATAATTTAAAGCCAGGCTTCTGAGGTTATCATCAGGTACTTGGTACTTCTCTCACCTTCTCACCACATATTCTATATATATATATCACGAGAAAACAGAAGGAGGACAGGAAAATGGTAGACATGAGATATCTGATGCACGCTGTCATAAGTGAGACCCTTGAAGTCAGTGAAACCTGGGTTTAAATATTAATACTGTTAACCCCTCGCACTTGTTTAAAAGAGCAGAGAAAATTTCACAAACCAACATCAATGCAAGAGCCCCCCCTGCTGTCTAAAAAAGTGATCTACAATATTTCTAGATACAGTGACATATTTTTCAGTATTTTGGTGTGATTATAACTAGGAATTCTGATGGATGTGCAAAGAGAGGTGGAGATGTCTCAAACATGCAGCCTGGAGGCCAGACTGGGCCTCTGAGGGTCCAGTTTATCCTCTGCAAAGTGTGCACTTGATTCATTTATTCCTCTGTTTTGTTTTGTTTTTTAGGAAATGCACACTATTTCCCTTGCTGGTAATGCCAGCATTAACCAATTACACACAAGAAATTCAGTCAATTCCTTCATCCTCCTGGAACTGCCAGCAAACTCTTGCCACATGAGGCCGAGCATTGTCACACACCAGGAGGAATCCAGGACTCACTGCACCAGCGTAGGGTCTGAAAATGTGTCTGATTTCATCCCGCTACCTAATGACATTTAGGGTGCTTTTACATAGCCTGTAGCGGCCTGTGCGTCCCTCTATGGATATGCCTCCCCAGGTCATCACTGACTCACCACACTGGTCATGCTGAATGATGTTATTTTATATTCAAGCTTCAGGCAGTAAGCACAGGGCCCACTAGAGGATGTCAGGCCCTCTAGACGTCCTTATGAAATCTGTTTCTGATCGTTTGGTCAAAGACATTCACACCGGTGACCTGCTGGAGTTCATTCTGTAAGGTTCTGGCAGTGCTCATCCTGTTCTTCCTTACAGAGGAGCAGATACGGGTCCTGCTGCTGGGTTACGAACCCTCTACAGCCCTCTCCAGCATTCCTACAGTAACTGCCTGTCTTCTACAATCTCCTTCGTGCTCTTGAGACTGTGTTTGGAGACACAGCAAACCTGGCAGTAGCATGATGTGCCATCATGCAGGAGTTGGACTACCTGTGCAACCTCTGTAGGGTCCAGATATCGACTCATGCTACGATCAGTAACAGTGACTATTGCTATAATCTGACTAAAAGGTATTCCTTTGAGTTTTTTGAGCAGTGTACATGAAACTAATTTTTTCAAGTCAAGTTTGATCTCAGAGCAAAGTAGATCAGTTACTTGTAACATGTATGTGAACATGCAGTATAGAAAATAGGTATTTAAAAACACAGGCAGTCAGGAACACTGATGAAAGGATGAGGATGACAACATGGTGAAGAGTCCATTTTAAAAAGAACTTTAATTATTTAATATTAAATTATTAAATCATTTTCAGAGGTAGCTTAGCTGATAAAAATATATAGTATCTGCAAATTTTTGTTTCCCCAGTCTTAAAATTGTAAAATTTTTCTGCTTTTTTCCCCTCCCGAGTCATTTGTTTAAAAAGAAGGGTCCATGGGTAAAATGATGGCTGTAGAGTGAACAGTGACAGTTTCATAATAATAATAATAGTGAAAAAAAAAAAAGCCTTTTTTTGACGATAAATAATTTATAGCAGGCAAAGACATTTTTATCTAAATATCATATATACCACGGCTAGCTTAGATTTTCTCGATCTAGCGCAAATAAACTTTTAATAAAAATGTAATTATTGAATACAGAATCTGACAAACTGTTATTTGCCTACACCTGCAGGATGGGTAAGCATTTCGGTAAACGGAAAGTGACCCTGCAGAGCGTTTCATGAAAAGGAGTTAGCTTCAGTAGAAGTAGCACTGAAGCTAACAATGCTAAGCTACCTTCACAGCTGGGTCTAACCCCCTCTTTGTGGCGGCTTTGATCCCTAATGAGCCCTCAGTGACTGGGAGCAGTGATCAGCTTGTGATACCTGTGTGACTGCAGTTCCCTGGCTCACCTTCAAGTCTCTTTTCTACCTTCTGTCCTGCCTCAGATGTGTAAGGACGGTCCAGGCCGAGAGCACGTGGCTGACCTCATTTCCTGCTGCGGCCGCCTTTCGCGTGCTCCAGGTAAAATCTGTAAAAACATGGCGGCTGTCAACCTGAAGTAAGAGACGCTTCAAGCAACAGGTACAATTAACTCATTGCTCATATAAACAATCGAGGGGACATATCTCGACGAGTATTTAAAACGCATACATGTGACCATCCTAATGAATCCAGTAGAAGACAGAGGGCCTACTTATGTTGTAAATGTTTTATTTTGGTTTTTTTGCTCTTCTTCTTCTTCTTTTTCTTCTTTTACATGAATAATACAAGAAAAACTTTATTTATCCCCAAATTTGTAAGGTCAGCCTATAATTAAAAAAAAGGCCTATTTTAAGTAAAGTAGACAATTTTAATAAAACGACTCAATGAGTGAAAAAAAGAAGAAGGATACAAAGAACAGGTCACAACAAATAAAATAAAAGAGGTCCGTAAATAAAAATCTAAACATAATTACAATAATGAGTAAGATGGGCAAAAATCATAATAAGTGGGGTTTTTTTTGGGGGGGGGCATTAAAAATGTTACTGGCCACTTCATTAGTTACACTTTTCTAGTACCAGGCCGGACCTCCTTTGACCTTCAGACTTGCCTTAATTCTTCATAGTATAGATTCAAAAAGGTGCTGCAGATTTGTCGGCTGCAAGTCCACAATGTACATCTCCCATTCCACCCTCTCCTCTTCCATGAGTACAGTGAACTCATGTTAATGTTCAAGAACACAGTTTGATATAATTTAGCTTTGTGATATGTTTTTATTATCCTGCTTGAAACAGCCAACAGACGATGGGTATGCTGTGGTCATAAAGGAGTGGACATCATCAGCAACGATAGTCTGGAAGGCTGTGGTGTTTAAATGATGCTCATTTGGTACTACAAAGGCCAAGGTGAGCCAAGAAAATGTCCTCCATCCACACTGTTGTTACAAGGCAAGATGGTGCCATGCTTTTGTATTGTTTATGCCAAATTCTGACCCTACTGTCCAAATGCTACAACAGAAATCAGGACTCATCAGACCAGGCAGTGGTTTTCCATCTTCTGTTGACTAATTTTGGTGAGCCCATGAGAAACCCAGCCTCAGTTTCCTGTTCTTAGCTCACAGGTGTGCCACTCAGGTGGTGGTCTTCTGCTGCTGTGGCTCATCACCTTCAAGGTTTTGTGCATTCACAGATGCTCTTCTGCATTCCTTGGCTGTAATGAGTGGATACCTGTGTTACAATTCACAGCAGTCTGATCCGTCTCCTCTCACTTCTGACATGAACAAGTCATTTTCTCCCAGTGAACTGCCGCTCACTGAACGTTTTCTTTTAATTCATTCTCTATAAACCCTAGATATACTCAGACCAGCCTGTCAGGCACCAACAACCATGTCACACTCAAAATCACTGAAATCAACTTTCTTTCCCATTCTGCTGCTCCTCTTGAACTTTAAAAGGTTTTCTAGAGCGTGTCTACATACTGTACCTAAATGAGTTGAGTTGCTGCAATGTGATTGGTTGATTAGATATTCATGTCAATGAGCAGATAAACAGGAGTAACTAATGATGTTGTCTGTAAGTGTATTTTTGCATTATCCATAGCCACAGTTATTTGGATGACTTCTGCATCAGCTGAGGATTTTAAGCATTGTCATCATAAATGAATAAAGTTATAAAATTCACTAGAAACTATGGAAATAGCTGAGGGTTTTTGACTGAAAGCTTAACTGTTTAAAGGATATCTTCCTTTTTCTAGAGTAACACTTACAAAAACGTGCAGAATGGGTTTAAACTATAAACTTAATAAATATAACATGTGTTTAATCATGATGGGGGTTTTTTTAACCTTTGCTGTATTATTTTCAATGTTGTGGTATAAATTAGTGGATTAATGGATTAGGATGAAGCAAGATTATTTGGCAACGATCTAGCAAATTTTTGTTGTTTGGTTATTTTTATTGGCTTTGATATTTTAAAGTATGATTGATTAGTGATTGTATTGTTAGTAGATTGTAATTTACACGTTTTTGTTCACTATATTCTCACAGTTTAGTTCCCAGCTGCGTGTCTAAGCTACCCTCTACACTTTACATACAAACTAAGAACTGCTCTATATGGTACAACTGCATCTCCCAAAATAACCAGCAATTTATATACTACAAATTTGTAAAAGAAAATATAATTGTTTTGAAATAATAGAAGTGTCAGATTGGATCACGTGTACATAACAACCTTTAAGTTTGCAATACCACCTTAAAATCTGGTATACCTTTGGAGAATAAATTTGGTGGCCAGTAAATATAGATTATATACATGTTGTACATGGTTGTTGTAGAGGTTGTGTTTTTCAGAAAGGAGCGACTATTCAGTTTTCTCAGTAAATTCGCTAATGTATGCTTTTAATTTGATGGTCTTTAAGCGTTTCCTCAGTGTAGGTTATTGCCTGTAGTTCTGTGATTGATGCAGAACTAAATAAAGGAATGTAAAAGCAGCTAATATGCATATTCTGCAGCAACCATTTTAGCATGAACTAAAATGTAAACACAGATGTTACTAATGATGGTCATGTGGTAGTTCTGTTGTACTTAGGTACAGGGCGTTAATTAATGGAAAAACCTGTATTTACCTACAAATGGGTCATAAAAAAAACTTAAATACACTTCAACTGATACAGCAACAAAAATAATAATCTGCAGCTCTAGAAGTCTATGCAGATTTTTTTTAAATTTGAGAATAGAAGCTTTAAATAAACTCTGCTAGTTCCACACAGTTATATTCATTTTAAGATTCAGCTTTCAGACGAATGAAGATCAGATGAATTGAAGCAACCTGAATAAGTGTGACTTGAACCCACATGTTTTATGTGTATTTAACCCTGTATAAAGGGCCAGCTGACTGTGGGAGGTAAGGTAGATGGATGGACAGATGGATGAGGGTTTTTCTGTTAATCATTAATAAAGTGGATTAGCCCCAGTCTTCTGTAAATATGATGAATGCATCCACGGCTTCATTAGCTCTGCCTTCTAACAGCGCTGCTTTATCACACTGAGGTCGCACAGAGAAAGCCTGGGAGTTTTTCCTCCACTTTTTTACCTGATAGAGAAACTCTGGACATGGTGTCTCTGATCGATCTCATCTCTTTCTGGACTTGTGTTATGGAGGGAATAGCCCACAGCGCTTAAGGATTTATTTGAGCTGGTGTCTGAGGATTTTTTCACACAGCAGACTAACTTCACTTTTTTCTTTTACTTCTTTTCTTTTTCTTACACAATGCCGATGAAACGCAGCAGTGAAAGTTCAACCAGAGACGGCGTGTTTCTTATTCGCTCTTTAACCAGAACATTGTGCAGCTCACCAAAGGAAAAATGCTCAGACTTTAATGGGCAGACGCACTTTCATCAGGAGGACGACTGTGGGATTAAATCAGGTAACAAAGCAGCCACGTTCAGTTCATGCTGGAGGTTCAAACTGTATATCCTTGATTTTATATAAAATTCCACAGTTTTTTTTGTTTTGTTTGTAAGCTTCAGTCAGAATCTTTATGCATGTTCCTTTTGGCTCATTTTCACTTCAGCTGTGGTAAATACACTTTCTTATGTTTGGTTACTTTACAAACTTCTCAGGCCCACACATTATTATGTGTTCACATGTAATAATGATGATGACAACAAAAGGAAAAGAGGATATAGTAAAACCAAGGGAATTAAATTTTATACCTGTAGATATGGAATTAAGCTCAACAACAATCATCTGCAGTAGTCTTTTTCCATTATTTTCAGTTTGCACTGACTAGATATGAACTTTTCTTCTGGTTTTACAGAGTTTAACAGAATATTTCCTGTGTCAAAAAACAAGTCACCTTTATTTACTTAGAAGATTTAGGGTTTGGCAGATGTAAAAAATCAGGTTAACTCAAGCAGGAAGCCTCAGATGTTGAGATAAAACAAAACAGACACAGTGAAGATAAAGTAAAGATCCAATTAAACAGCAGGAAAACAAACCAACAGAAGGCAAATAGCAAGGAAATGGAAATAATACCCAACACAATGGAGAGATGATAACCAAAAAACAAAAAAAGGACTAAATAAAAGCCTCTGAAAGGCAACATCACATTGTAAGACAGCAAGAAAGTTTATAATAAAAATTTGTTTTTAGAAGTTCTTTCTCTTAGATTTTTATTTTTCCAAGCAGTGTTGTTAAGCAGGTTATTTCAGAATTTAGAAGTCTTCATGGAAATGAACATGGAAATATTGACTATGGGACAGCTGGAAGGTTTTTACCTGAGAATCTAGGGTTCATACAGTATTTGGTTTCTGAAATCCAGTTTGAGTTCGGATGTATGTGTATTTTAAATAGTAGAATATTAAAAGCAAAGGATAGGAACGATGTGATAGTGTCTCCTACAGCCACAACGAAGATGAACTAAAACATTCTGAGGTTGGAGGTGTGAGAGAAGAGGTGGCTGTCAAGCCTTGAGATAGAAGAAAGAAAAGAAAGAAATTATCTAATTTTATTCTAGAGATTACTTTTGGAGGAATCAAACCTGAACAATTGTTTTCATGTGTGTTCAAGGCTAAGATGAGTGAAACAAGACCTTTAAAATTTCTGTCAGCAGGCTTCATATTCATTCACAAAGGGCCAAGGAAACTCTGTGAGGTAAACACGCTTGGTGGGATTGAAAACACTTAGGATTTTTGGGTAGCCTAGGCTTTGTGTTGTCTTCGCAGCAATGAAAAGAGAGGTTGTGATACATAATTTGTTTAAATGGAATCATATAAATAGAGAATAAAATAGGACCTAAAATTGAACCTTGTGGTACACCACAAGCTATGTGAGATTCAATTACAGGCATCATTTAACCAAAAAAACTGTGTGATGTAAAATCCCTTCAAAAAAGTGAATGAATCCTCTGTGCCTCCAAAAAAAAAGTTCTGTATGTTTAAAGTACTATTTAGATTAAGTGTGAGGATTAAAATGTATTTTTATTACGTTTTATTACTTTAATTTTTTTAACCAGTGCTAGTCGTTTCACTTACTGTATAGTAAACTGTTGTTTTTCACTTTTCTTTAATCTCTACCCGCTTTCTCTCATAAAACTCTGCTATGCAGTCTGGAGATGTTGTTTTGTGAACTCTTAAAGCATCTTTCTAAACACAAACTGTGTTACCATATCTAACATAACCTGCACTGTGTTGTTTAGACTGAGTAGTCGTTCATTTGTTTTGGCTTTTTAAACAGTTTGCCTTGTTATGATTAGCTACAGTGATCATCTTCTTTCATTCTTTCTTTTTTTCCCTCTTTACAGTTACAGTATGGCATTAAAAGTATTCAGGTTTGTTTCTTTTCTTCCTGTGGAGTGTCCTTTGTTCTAGCTTGTTGGGAAAAACATTCTTTAGAAAAAAATCCTTCAAAAAGCAATTAAAACGTCCCCACTGAGCACAATAACAAGTCGAGATGGAGTTACGGTAAATGTCTTTGAAAGGCTGCTATGCTGCGCTTCAGAAAGTAACAGTTCATTATTTGATTCCCTTTAAAATTCCTCATGTAATTTACGGTTTACTGTGTACACATCAGCGAACAATCGTTCAGAGAAATGATGGCAGAAAATCACCTTCTTAAGGCTGGAAATAAGAAAACTGTCCTCATTCCCATCAGAACCAGTGTGGATTAAAAAAGAGAGATTTTACAAGGAAAGCCTTGAAGCAAGGATAAGAAGAAATACTGGAACTGAAATAAATCATAGAATTACATGTACGATATTTCATTAATGAAGAAAAGTAATAACTATGTTCAGACAGCACCCCAGATGTACAGAAAATCAACTGATTCAAGGTCCTGACAGTTAATAGTCACAGGATATTTTTACAGTGTTTTCATCCTTTAAGCTCGCTGTTAGGATGGAGGTGGTGTTTGGCTCATTATAAATTTTAAGCTTATCTTAAGATTCATTGTCTGCAGACTGAGATTAAATCTAAGAAGTGCATACAACTCTTCTTTACCTTTTATTTATTTATTTTTATTTTGTTTGGGGCATATTCAGATTTGTTAAACGTTATAGCAGAAGACCAGATGATTTGCTGACCCGTCTACAGAATTTTTCTGCAACAATACCTACAGTAATAACAGATAAAATGAAGCTCTTACAAAGGGGAACAGAGTCGATGTGTTATTAAAAGACTAAATGCAAGACTAACTCAGTCCTTCTTATCAAACCACTAAAACCTTAAAGTAAAAGAGATTCTGTATATTTGCAATTTATGAAAATTAAAATCACTTTTTTATGTTCAGTGATAATTTGAGTACTGGTATCTTTTTGTAGATCTGTATTATGAGTATAGTATACAGTATATGTAAATTATGGTATACATTTTTCACCTTCTGACCTGTATTTGTTTGTATCAGAAGCAGAGGAGAGTAATGAGACGCCATCGTCTGAGGAAGATCAAGATCTGGTGGACTTGAACTCAGACCTGAGCATCAAACAGAGTATCACTTCCTCCAGGAAGACCATCAGTCAAATCATCAAGGATAAGAAGAAACAGACCCAGCTCACACTGCAGTGGTAAGAGCATTAGTGACACACAGTATGAACACTAACTACCTGCTAGTGTTGGTTGTGGCCATGTTAACCCCTCCACCCTCCAAGATGTTCGTTCCTTACACTGTGTTACACTTGTTAACAGATTTACACACAGACATCAGCTTTTTTTGTAGGGGGGATGTTTAATAAATAACTAGTAGTTACTATTGTCCTTTATACTTTTATACCACTACATTTGGACAGGTAAAACAATGTAATTGTGAGGATCGGGGACACGATGTATTATGTCTTTTTGGAGCTTAGAGCATGTTTTAGTCTGCAGATGATCATCACTGGCCTGTAATCTGAAGACACCTGCTCAGGGTCTGAGCAGTAGAATATAAGATGCATAATAATAAACAGCACTGATTTGGAAAATAGAAATATCTCCTTTATATGGAGTAAACAGCACAGGGCCTAAAGCTGATCCCTGTGGGACGCCGCTATTCTTATTCTACAGTGCTATATAAAAATAACATTATAAAACATGATACTTGATATAAACATAATCTTACATATTCCCAGTTTCTCACATGTACAAAATTCTTGTTTGATTCAAATAATTTTCCTTTGGGGTGATTTTTTTCTTTTTTTTTTGCAAAACCAAACAGTAAGTTAAGTAAAAAAAGGTTAAGTAAGAAATCAGAAGAAATTAACAAGTCAGAAAATGAATTCCTCATGAAAAGATTTACTATTATTTGCACATCACTAAAAGTGTAAATGAAATACCCTCCAAACAGCCATCAGCAGTGGTATTAGTACTCTTACTTTTTTCCATTCTGGGTACATCATATTAAATTCTTCCTGCTCTTTTTTTTTTTTTTTCATGCACTATTATCTTACAGGTCCCAATAAAGCTGTACTTTTTGTTCAGTGTATCTGGATCTAACATTTTAGATTGCTGTGTTTTCCTCTGTGTTATTGAGCCAGCGCTTTATTTGAATATGCTGCAATCAATGAACGTTTCAAGCATTGCTTTGATAACTCTATAAGAGAGATTTTGTGTGTGACCAGGCTGGAGGAGAATTACATAGTGTGTGAAGGAGTGTGTCTGCCTCGATGCATCCTCTATGCCCACTATCTGGACTTCTGCAGGAAAGAGAAGCTGGAGCCGGCCTGTGCTGCTACATTTGGAAAGGTGTGAGGTGTATTCTCATTAATTCTCTTCACGTGTTTTATGCACTGTTTAGTTAAAGATAATGTTCTTTCACTTATTTATGTGTCTGTAAAAAAACTTAGACGTCCCAACTTTTACTTATTAAACCTTAAAGGCACCTTATTACAAACTATACACATCAGGTTTATATACATTACATGTATTATAAAGTCATTGTAGACTGTTGATTGATTTAATGAATTACAACATTAAAGTCTGACATAAAAACAGTAGTTTACTCTGTGAAAGTGAACTCGTGATTGACCTTACCAAAACATTTCACCTTCTCAGACAATCCGACAGAAGTTTCCTCTCCTGACAACAAGAAGACTCGGCACCAGAGGACACTCCAAGTAATGCAACATTTACCTTCTGATACGACACACAATGAATAAATGATACAACACAACATAACAGCATTTCCTTCAATAAAGGTTTGGTGACATTATTACCTGGACTATTTTATTTTTTAAAGATATCATTACTATGGAATCGGCATCAAAGAGAGCAGTGCTTACTATCACTCTGTTTATTCTGGAAAAGGTTTGACCAGGTACTTTTAAAAGCTTCTAACCAATTTCCTTATTCCAATAATCACCTACTGTTTTCCTTATATCTACAGAAGCTTGCATTTCTTTACGTTATCTGATTTTTCTACCAGTTTACTGTGTCCATTAGTATTCTATTAGGAGATTCTGAATAATCTATAAATAAGATAATCTCTGAATGTCAAATAATACCTTTGTTATGTTTGCATTTATTGTTTTGTTTTTTAATCCCTGTTCTTATTTTATTTGATCAAATTTACACTTTTCTGAAATTTGAAAAAACTTCCATCTGAATGTAAAATCCATATTATTCTGTTTTGATGACAGATTTTCAGGGAGCAAGCTCAAAAATGAGGTAATATTCACTATTAATTTCAATTATTGAAAATGCACTCCAACATATCACACACGAATTTAGAGGAATTTGTCTTTTTTTTATTAAGATAAACTAAGCAGAAGTAAATCAGAAATATAAGTTTTATTAATTTAAGCTTCATTAAACGTATTAAGCTCTGTGACAGAACTGCTTTGAGTTCACTGAACTCGTTAAATAAGTTTTATAAAGAAACATCACTGACATATTAGTAAATTTATAGTTTTAAATCACAATAAAAACTCTTCAGTAAATGTAATATCTTTTGTAATATGTTTTGCAGGGTGGCTTCACCAGGAAATACTCTTTGAGCTCTAAAACTGGAACGCTGCTCCCAGACTTCCCCAGCGCCCAGCATCTTCTCCTGCAAGGAAACATTTCCAGAGAAAAGGTTTGGTGATGAATTGCTTTCTATAAAATGGTATAGCACATGTAATTATGTAATTACCCCCCACAATATAGATTATTCCAGTTAAAGTAGTTGATTTGGTTACTGTTTCAAGTCTGGTAACCTAATTTGTTATTCTTCAGGTGGACACTCTGATCATGATGTATAAAACACACTGCCAGTGCATCCTGGATAATGCCATAAATGTCAACTTTGAGGAGGTTTGTTTAAATGACATTAAATATATAAATTTAAACATGACTTCAAGCTGAGTAAGCTCTTTGAATAATCTTTCTTGCAGATCCAGAATTTTCTGCTTCATTTCTGGCAGGGAATGCCGGACCATCTGCTGCCGCTGCTGGAAAACCCCATCATAGTCGACATCTTCTGTGTCTGTGACTCCATTCTCTATAAGGTTGTAATAAAAAATCTCTTTTTTATTTTGACAGTTTATTATTTGTGAAAGCCGGAAAGTTTCTCAAGCATTTTGAAAGTATTGATTTTGCTTATTTACTACGACATAGTTCTTTATTCTTGGACTCTATTAGACAAGCTTAGCATGATTTATGGTTAAAATCATACTTTTTGAACATTTTTTACTGAACTTTAATGCAGCCCCTCAGTTCCTTCTGTCCGAAACAAGCTGGTTTAGTTCTTTTTTTTCTTGGTTTTGGATCTTGATGCAAACCTAATTACTAGAAACTTTGGCCATGTTTAACATGAGAGCCCTTTGATGTAACGATATTTATATTTCTGCACATATGAACACCGTAATATGTCCACTTTAAGCTTATTGTGTCTATTCCAATATAAGATGTAGAAACTGAAACTTGTTTAATGGGGTTCGTTATTTTTGACCTGCGCACATTTTGAAATTCAATTTCAGTTTGGTAAATTAATAACAATGAAGTGGAAAAAAAGTCTCATTAACATCCCTGAGCAAGAAGGAGAGGAGTCTTCGGTAAACATTTAAATCGTCTCCTTGTTGTTCTCTTGTAATTTATCCTTTATTTTCTCAGGTTTTAACAGATGTTCTGATTCCTGCCACAATGCAGGAAATGCCTGAAAGGTTTGTTACTTCATCTTTGCTTATAATGTTCATCTGATGTACTTTTGAAAAACAAGCAAACAAACAAGGACTAGTAATATTTTTTTAAAATGCAAAATAATACAAAATGATGCAAAATAATGCAAAATGCATTCATTGGTCATCCACGGTCACCACTTCATGCATAATGCATCATATATATGTATGGACGTGTGCATGTATATGTGTATGTATACGTATATTTACGTATATTTATATGTGTATATATATATATATACATATATGTATATGTGTGTGTGTGTGTATATATATATATATATATATATATATATATATTTAGTGGGTATGGATGTATGTGTATTTTTACATGTGTGTGCATGCACATGTCTATACTTATAGATACTTATAGATATCTATTACTTACATAGTAATAGTAGTAAAATAATATTTGAAATTTCTTACTTGCATATTTCCACAACCCTCTATCCATAACATAGAATGTGTATGCGTGTATAGAACCTCAGCTACTGTTTATATATTGTATTGTATTGACTTTATATTCTTACTATACTCTTTGTATTCCTCTGCTAGCTGTACCTGAGCTGTGGTAACACACAAATTTCCCCGCCGTGGGATCAATAAAGTTTTATCTTATCTTATCTTATCTTAAACTTTCCTTAAGACAGCCTGGATCCTAAAAATATCCTCTTCTGTTTTTTAACTGTAGAGACACGGGATGAAGCTGTTACATTTTGAAGTAGTCCGACAGAGATTTTTAAAAGATAAAATAAGCGAATCTGCACATTGAGGATGTTTTTGTTTCCAGTCTGTTGGCAGATATCCGCAACTTTGCCAAACACTGGGAGCACTGGCTGGCCTCCTCTCTGGAAAACCTCCCAGAATGCCTCGCAGCCAAGAAGCTTCCCATAGCACGCCGCTTTGTTTCATCCCTGAAGAGACAGACCTCATTCCTACACCTGGCACAGGTATAACATTATGCAACAGATTACAGTGTGCACACCAGCGTCTTAAAATAAGCATGCTAAAAACTTCTGGAGTGATTTTTTTTCTCTCTCCATTAATCCAGATAGCACGCCCGGCGCTTTTCGACCAGGCTGTAGTGACCAGTATGGTGCTGGATATCGACAATGTGGATCTTAGCAGCATCAGCTCGCAGCCTCTTCTCAGCGTAACCGCTAATGGAGATCAGGACCCGGATATCTACTCTGAGTGTAAGATTCAAGCACAGCATCAGCCTCATATTTAAAATGATCTGTACTTTTGTACAGTTTCTGTTGTTCCAGTGAAAATGAGAACCTCCTGTTAGGAATAACTAACTTTTCTCTTCCTGTTCTCTCCTTTCTTTATTTCCTTTGTTTGTCTAGACGACTCCATCACAGTCTTTCAGGAGCTGAAGGAGCTGCTGAGAAAAAACGCCACAGTGGAGTCCTTCATCGAGTGGTTGGACTCTGTGGTGGAGCATAAAGTCATCAAGGTAAAAGCTGTTCACCTGAGTGTCCCTGTATTTGTGTGAATACCAAAGACTGCATTTCAAAGATGAATATAGCCATCGTGACATCACTTTTTGGTTAGCGAGGTCAAGTTGTGAAGCCTTGAGCATTTTTACACTGCCATTTTTGTGTTTTGAAAACAGTCATGACAAGCGAGCAGTAGTTCCTGCTGTACCGTCATACAGTAGTTAGGCCCAAAGTAAACCCTGTTTTATCCTCCTCCTGGACATGAATAGAGATCAGAATTTAAAAAATGAACATCACGATTTGTTTGTTAAGACTCCAAACCAACTGTTTAGATCATGAATTCTTCTAGATAGTCTTTACTGAAGTTGTAGATAATGATACCAGAAGGTCATATTCCCATAAACTTTTAAATAATTTTTGAAACCACAGGATGTGCCCACTGCTGGCACAAAGACCATCAGGGAAGCATTTAAGACACTTCCTAATTAACTTGTCAAACCAGGAAGCTATGTCCATCTTTTATATACTGCCTTGTGGTCCTGCCATGAAACCAGAGGATTCTTTTTCTCTCTTTGTGTTTCGATCAGCCTGGTAAACAGAGCGGCCGGTCAGTGAAGAAGCGAGCTCAGGATTTCCTCCTCAGGTGGAGTTTCTTTGGTGCCAGAGTGATGCACACGCTCACACTCAACAATGCTTCTAGCTTTGGTAAGAAAATTCCAAGAAGTTCTCTCACACCTGGTGGTTTATTTAAGATGACAGTGAGTGAAAATTACACAGAAAGTGGATGAGGAAACTTTACAGATGCTCTCCTCTGCAGACACACACCAGGGTGTAAAAAAAAACTGCCTGAAGTCTGAGCTTTTATCCACCAGGGTTATTTGTACATATGCTAATCTCATTATTAGAAGCTTTTTTGCCATGTTTAATATGAGTAGCCACCATTTTTTATTAGTATATGCAGGACTGTGCAAAAGTCTTGAGCCATTTCTTTATTTCTTTATGTTTTGCTAGGAAAAATGTTCAGGTAAGAGGAATGGGCTGAAAATGAGTGAAAAAGCAGCCAATGTCCAAAGAAAAACTTTGAGACATCTTCAGAAAGTCTGGAGAAGTGCTGCTCAAGCTTAAATGTTGCTTAAAGGTTCCCCTAGAAAAAAGTCTAGCTCCTTGGAGGCAAAATATAAAGAAATGAGAAACGACTCAAGTGTTTTGCACAGTTCTATTTATAAGAGGAAATAAGGAAAAGCTTTAATAGGTCCAGTTAAATGTCTTTTGTTGTTTGCATATCGCACATGATATTTGTAATATTTGTAATATTTGCAGTAGCTGCTCAGATATGAATTTGCCACTGCTTTCTTGTCCATTAGTGAATCTACACAACACACACACACACACACACACACACACACACACACACACACACACACACACACAGGTCTAATACAAGCTAGCTCTGAGCAGATTGCTACAATAGCATCATAAATTGTAATGGCCAGACTTGCCTTGATTACACACAGTCTTATCTGTAGGTCGTGTGCTCTCTGTTTAAACACTGTGCAGGGGTGTGTGTGTGTGTGTGTGTGTGTGAATAAACACTGACCATTTGGTAGTTCGCTCTCCCTCTCTCTTTTTAAAGTCCAGCTGAATCTGTGACTCTGCAGGTCAAACAGAGAGAAGATTGATCTTAAAGATCACACAGCAGATAGAGAGAAAGCATGACGCAAGCACTCAGCTGAAGTCACACAGCTTTTGGACTGTGGTATATTTGTAGATACATAAAGTGTTTGTGTTGGGACAGGTTCCTTCCATCTGATCAGGATGCTGTTGGACGAGTACATCCTGTTGGCTCTGGAGACTCAGTTCAACAACGACAAAGAGCAGGACCTTCAGAACCTGCTGGACAAATACATGAAAAATGCAGGTATCAGGCATCATTTCAGCTGCTCAGACATCCATAATTAACTCGAATCGACTGCAGGTCCACCACTATTTAAAGAGCGTAATTATTATCGATGTAGTAAATAGATCAATCGAAACCTGGTTGTAGATAAAAACAAACCTGGGGTTACCAGATTTTTATGCAGGATGCCCTACAGTGCAGTAAAAATAGAATAAATACATGTTTTAGTACATTGATAATAAATTTACATGTATTAATGTGTGATAAAATAAAATTAGAGAGTAACAAGGAAGTTTCTAACCTCAGATATCTTATCTTTTATGAACGTGAGACTCATGTTCATGTATGTTTTAGTTTCCTTTACATGACCCATATGCGGTGTAATACATTTAAACACCCAGATTATTATCAGAGGTTCTTCATGTTATTCACATCACTTTCAGATGCCAGTAAAGCGGCGTTTATGGCCTCGCCCAGTTCCTGCTTCCTGGCAAATCGCAGCAAGGCCACTGCTGCCACGGACCAGCCGGTAAAGAATGAGTCTCTGGGAGAACACGCCTACATGTCTCTGTCCACCAATCAGCAAAGCCTGGAGGGAAAAACTATCATCTATCAGGGGACTGAAACCTCTGGCTTCACAGTTTCTGGTAAAAGAAAAGACATTTTGGAGTTTCTGTAACTTTAAAAAAAAAATTCTACTATCATATAAAATATGTTTTAATCTGTGGTCTTTTGGGTTAATCAAAAAACAATAATCAGCGATACAATACGAACTGTAATCAAAAGGTTTGACAGCTTCATGTCTGAAAAACAGAAATCATATGTAATTTAAATTTGGCAGCTATTCCCTTCAGGAACATCTGCTATTATTAGGTCTTCTGTATATCCTCAAATGAGCAGAAGTTTAGGCTTTTTTGGTACATTTTGATGGCAGTTGAATAATGAAAGTGAAAAAGTGAACTAGAACGGTTGTACTTACGGACAATTACGAATACAAAATTATTAATATAGTGAAAACAAATGTGGTTCCCTCCAGGGTTGTCGTCACTTTAATGTGTTAGAAGCTTGTGATGTTACTGTAAAGGTTTACTTATTTTTAGACACATAACAAAGCCTCTCTGCCTTAACTCTGAGTTCTTTGTTTTGTTACCAAAAACTTTTAAAACTCCTATAAACATATGTCTGATGTTGGTTTCTTTATGCCTCTAACTGTCGTATCCCTCTTCATCCACAATCAGGTCCTCAGATGGACTTCTCTCAGGTCAGCGGCCCCCTCATGACCCCCCCGATCTCTCCAGCGGGATTAGTTCACAGAGGTTCTGTCATCAATCAGGGCCCCATGGCAGGAAGGCCCCTGATGTCCTCTTCTTCTTCTTCCACCACCTGCTCCTCCTCTTCGTCCTCCTGCCTTTCGTCTCTCAGTGCTATGACCCAGCCCAGCCCCTGCTCTTCATACACGGAGACCCTGTACCATTGTTTACCTCAAACCACCTCTGGTTATTTTCCTCCAGCCAGCAGCTCCTCAACCCCAAACTACCAATCTGCTCTCAGGTCAGTTTAATTCATTTTATTTGGTATTTTGCATTTTATTTATTTACCTGCATTGGAACAAATCTGATAATTACCATTGAGTCCTCTTAAAAGATGCTCTTCATTTTTTAATAAATATTAATATAAAATCCATGAGCAACAACAAACTTTTATTGGCAGTTCTGTTCAAACTTTGTGCAAAAATAATTTTAATTTGTTTTCCAGGCCTCAGAATCAGTGTCTGGCTTCGGTTCAGTCTCAAGCTTCATCTCTTGCCTGTCACCTGTCTCGGTACCCCTCCTTTAACGATCAGCACCTGAATAAAGACGTGTTCTATAATCATCAACCTGCTCCTGTCCATCACTCATCTGGCAGCACTAACTGCTCCCTGGCACCCTATGCTTCTGCAGTCCGGGGCACATCTGCCTACACTTCAGGTTCAGATCCAGCTCACAGTGAACAGGGACTTGACCCTCAGGTTGCAGCCCAGATTCTGGATTCAGCTGAGGGCTTCGGCTTTGTGGAGACTGGACTGAACCTTTCTGGTGGTGGATGTCATGCACAGGCGTATTCTGTCACAGGACCAAGTGGTAAGGATTCCCAAACTGTGGCCTCAACCCCCTACAGTCTAAAGGTCTTTAAACACCGGTTGCATAAAATCCCTGCAAATGTTTTATATGTTAAAAATATTTTTAAGTCTCACCTATTCTTAATGCAGCCATTCACACCAACAAAAGCCGTCACGATACAGCTTTAACTCCGGATGGACCCAGATTCTCAGTTTCTTACGTTTCTTGTTTAGAAAGATCAGGACCAGCTTCTTTTTTTTTCACAGTGAGTTTTTTGAGGGCAGATTGCAGATGCAGCACGTTCGGTGTGTATATAACTTACATGTCAAGTTTCGATCTGAAAAATTTGAAATTTTCGTGTTGTTTTTTAGCAAAATGTTTGGTGTGTAAGAACCTTAAGCCACTCTTATTCTTATCATTGGTTTCTCTTGTCTCATGCTTGCTCATGCTTTTATGGTCAGCCCTATGATGCTCATTTAAGTTCTATACAGTGCTGATATAAGTGTTGAAAATAGCAATTTTGCAGATAGCTGATGCTGGTACCTGACTTGAGGCCCTCATAAACTGCAATGACTTAATATGAATATAAGGTCTGAGCATCTTAAGCCTCTGAGGTCAAAGTCATCATTGGTGACTACTATGATCCTAACCCTATCTCTAACAATACAGAGTTAGAATATGTGTGTAGATTGGCAATTAGTGTTCAAAGAAAATAATCATACTAACTGACATCAAAAGCTATTTTTGTCCTGAAAAAGTCAGTTTTGTCCTTCTCCAAAGTACAGGATTAGTGTTAGGGGAACCACCTACGATGACAGATGCTTGTTTTATGCTTGATTGTGAAGCACCGACTGCCTGTCTGCCTGCAGAGAGTGTTTGTAGATGAAGGCAGTGCGCAAAATGTGTGGTACAACCAGTCTGTGGGCTACTCTTGATTGTGCTGTTCTTGGTCCTTCAGCCAGCTGTGGAGAAGAGCCACATTATAACATACAAAGAGCTGAGGTGCAAAAACAGTGTTAAAAACAGTGAAAAGTGTCCACTGCTCCCACAGTTTGCACTTTTCATACTGTAATTTTTTTTTTAAATTGATGTTTTTTGGCTCCTCTCCCACCGCTGGTGAACTGTCCTATTTCAGCCCACTTGTCAACCAACCAGCATTTGATGGATGCATACGTCATCCGTGTCCAGCTATTTGCAGATGAGATTTTAAAGGGCTGCACATTTGTGGTGGGTGAAAGCCCCTCTCTGTTTGCTGTCCACAAGCATATGCAGATGGACACATTTGCAGGACCGTAAATTACATTTTATGCCTCAGAGAGTTTAATAGAAAATCTGTGATTGATTTGATCTTCAGAAACCAGAGATGAAAGGATCCAGTATAAAATTTCTATTTATGGATATCGGTCTAAACTCTGACTCATAAAGACTAAGCATACTTGTTATAAAATCAGTCTTGTAACCACAATACAGTCTGCACAGCGTGAAAGGGTTTAGATAATTTGTGAATCAACTGTAAATTTAATTTCTTCACTCAGATCTTTCTGGCGTCTTGAGCATCCCTGATGCCTAAGTTTGGAACCAGTGTTTTATGTACAATGATTTTAATGTGTTTAAATGAACTGTAATAACTGTTGTGCACAATAACACCAGATGTCTCAATGTCGGGGATGATGGTGACTACAATTGTAATGGATCTTTTTAAATGCACCAACCAAGGGAAGCACACCCAATTTCATGGGTTTTTGCACAGTAAAAAAGTTTTTTACCAAACTGTAAGTTCTTGGAAAACACTTTTCTCTTTCAGCAGGTTATTATGGGAACAGCAATTACCTGGAGAGCCAGCGCATGACATCACTGGTTGACCAGCACGTGTCTGTCATCAGCAGTGTTGGTAGTCTGCGTCCTTTCCCTTCGACGTACTCCGAAGTCCACGATCCACTCAACATCTTGGACGAGCCAGGAAGGAAAACAGCAGGAGCCTTTTACAGTGAGGCAGAAACCGGAGCAGGTGAGCACAGAGGAGTAATGGGAGGAGTTTTGCAGGATGGGGAGTAGAATCGTAGGGATACACCCATGGAGACATCTCAAGGTTTTCTCTATTTTTGATCCAGAACATATCTCGAGGAAAGCATTTAAATGGCCATCAGATGTTGAAAGAAAAGCTCTGAACCGCAAAAGAAATTTGTCATAAGATCAAAAACAATTCATGAAGACACAAAGAAGGAAGGATTCATCTTCATATCCTGTGTAACAGATTGAAACATGTCTGCTGTCTCCTCCTCAGATCACTCCCTCTCCTCGTCGGGATCTGCCCCCTGCATGTTTGGACTTCCCTCTCAGTTCACCTCGCAGGAATCTTTGCTTTCTCAGCAGCGTGTGACGGCATCCTCAGAGGTCCAGGACCTGGTGTCCTCGCTGCCCCCCATCAACACTGTGTTCATGGGGACAGGAGGAGTGCAATGATGGATCCCTCGTCCATGAGCGATGTATGTGCCAGTACTGCTGTGTGGGATGGTTTGGTTTAAAAAAGCAACAAGCCCAGTGGGCTGACAAAGGGTAACGACATGTAAGATTCTCCTAAATTCACAACAGCAAACATCCAAGCTGCAAGGTACAGTATGAATCTTCACTCAGCCACCAGGACACTCCAGCATGCAGTGCTGATGAAAAACCGTTGACCTCTGATAACAGTTTTCACGAGGAAGCCAGACTTTGATACCTATGCTAATATAAAGATATTTATATTTAACAAAAAATCCTATTTAAATATATTTAAATACACGCAGACTGTGCTATCCACCTCAAAACAGTTGTTTCTTCTTCATCCACAACTGTGTTTTTTAATCGGTAATTTTTCCAGATTGGAAATAACAGCAAACACTGCTTTTGTTCCTTCAGTGTTTTTTCTGTGTGCAAGAAGTTGTAAATAAAGCTTTGGAAAATGAAACAGTGTACTTTCCACTGACTGCACAGCAAGTGAAAAACACCTGGTCTGCCCTGACTTATAATTCATCAGTCTAGACTTAAAAATGCGAAACATTTCTGCTGTCATCACTGCATTTTTTTTTTTACAATACTCCTACAAGTCATTTAGAGCCAAAGGCTGTTGCCTTGGTAATGAAATTTTTTTATGCCCCAAGTTTCCTCATTGCCTTATTGTTCTTTTAAACTGCTCCTCAGTAAACTCTGCATCCAAACAAATCAGTGGTTATATTTTGAAGAAGAATTAAAATCTTATACTATGAAAGGAAGATTTGGAAAGGTCAGATTCTTCTAATTATGACTGTAAGCCCCCTTTCAAAGAATAGAAATAATAATGGCTCTTAAGGTGAAAGTTCAATCTCATGAAACATAAATATTAATATTTATTTCTTTTATTCGACCCCTAAATAAACTTTAAATACAGTCTGAGCTTATATCTGATTAAAGACGAACATAGGCCACTGACAGGCAAAGTAAATACCGTCATAAGCCACTTTATTAGGTACACCTGAGCAATGTTAACATAAAGTCACAAATCACTTTGCAGAAACTCAGTGCATCACATATGAACATGGTCACAATGACAGGACATGAAGTTAAAATTAGAAGGTGATCGGGTTAGGGCTATGTGAATGTGTGCCAGTGTTAGACAAGGAAATGGCATAGAAAAAAAGCGCTAATATGAATGTGTGTGTGTGTGTGTGTGAGAGAGAGAGATTCGGTGAATGAGGCATTTACTAAAAAGTGCTTTGAGTGCTCAGAGTAGAAAAAATGCTATATACATATAGTACCAGTCCATTTATCATTAATTAGTCCATCTAATGATTAATTAGATGATTACATTAGGCTGATTAATCCTCAGGGGCACAAGAAAATGTGTGCATCCAATTTCAGTCAAAGTATTATGAAAAGTCCTCCCCAGTGTCCGGAGGATTGATCGGCTTGGGACCCTGAATACTTTTGCAAAACTCCAGGACACTTCTGTAATAATTGATGTGATGTTTCAGTCTGGTGGACTGAATGCACGGCTGTCATTGTAAATCTTCACTTAAATGTTACCTCTTTGGCTGCATGTTTGAACATTTATTTATTTGCTGTAATAATGGTAATAGTGGGAACACTGAACAGAACAGATCAGGGAACAGTTTGTGCTCTTGTTTGCCTCTGCAGCAGATTGACACCCACTCAACAATAGACCCCAATAGAGTCCTTATCTGCTCTTATTCAAAGACCCTGTGTCAGACCATTTAACACATGACTCTTTAACAGAGGAACTCAGAGATTAAAGGACGGAAGCACAATTGAAGACTGCGGCTCGACGATGGGAGCTTTCTGTTTGTAATTATTTGCTTACCCCGAGGGACAATGGAGGCAGATACAACTCAGATAAAAAGTATTTACCGAAAGGTTATGAGACACACAAAGACACACAGACAGAGACGAGTGAAGAGGGAAGGCAGGTGGAGGATGTTTGTAAGTATACTGCTAATGGTGAACTCAGTAAAACAGGGTCTACTGCCTACTCTTCAGGTTGCACGCTGTGGTCCAGATGAGATGTAATAAAATCATAAGCACAAAAGAGATGGACCAAGGGCAGACTGTGTCACCAGCTTTGCATGCGGTTTGTCATATTAAGTGTTAAACAGCAATATTTATGGATTCTTTTGTAATTTATCTGATCAGCTGATTTACTTAAGCGCTTAAAGATGCTAATTTACATGATCAGACTGGAGATCGTGGGTCTTGAAAAAAATCTGATTGCTTATAGAAAAACTGGAAAACTAAGATTAAATGTTTCTGACATTTCCTAGGTGCAGTGCTTTTTATGAATTCAAACAACCAATATGAAAAATGTCTGAAAAGAAAAATTTAGAATAAAAATATCATAAATGCAAAATTTATATAACTAGATATATCCAGTATTTCACCAGTCAGAAGCTTCATTTCATTTCATTTAGTGCCAGTTCACATTATTATATTTTATATTGTAAGGAAAAGACTCAAATAGACCCTATTAGCATTAGAAAGAAAAACCCTAACAGTCAGGTGATTCTCGAAGATGTGGTGACAGTGGAGAAAAAGAACGCCATGGTAAAAGGAGGAAACCTAGCAGAACAGATGTTAGCATGATTTAATAATAATTATGTGGAAAATTTAAAAAAATATATATTTAAAAGTGTAAAAATATTTTAACAATAACTATGCATGGATGATAACTGTAATTAAAAATGAGACGTGATAATAAACGAAATAATAATATAAAATACTAAGATAGTATAATTACGGTGATTTTTTTTTTAAATTGTGATTTTTGTCCTGTGTATTTATTATGGGCAGCATGGTAGCACTATTGCTTCACAGGAAGGTCCTGGTTTTTTGCGTGCTCTCTCCATGTCTGCGTGAGTTCTCTCCAGGTACTCTGGCTTCTTCCTACCGTTTAGACATGCATTTAGCAGGGTTAGGTTAATTGTGGAGTCTAAATTGGCCATAAGGGTGAGTGTGAATGTTTGTCTGCCTCTCTGTGTTAGCCCTGCGACAGACTGACGACTGACAGCAGCTCTGATAGGCTCTAGCCCCCCGCGACCCTGAATTGGATAAGCAGAAGAGGATGGATGGATGATTTTATTCTCTGCAGGTGTAAAAACTTTCTCTTCTGTTCTGAGATGTGCTGGAAATCTGACAATGTGCACACTTGCCCAGATTATAACAGGACACAAGTAAGTCTCACCACTGTTATGGCCACTTTTTTGGTTTTCAAAGTCCCAACTGTTAGAACTGTAGAGGGGGACTGTCAGCTCACCATGTGTTTGGTGCACCATATATATTCAAATAATTTAGATATATTTCAAAATTAATCATTTAAACAAATAATTCAATGCAAGTGTTTTTATTTTATGTAATATAGTCTCTTGTGTAATTGGACACTTTTAAGTCCTATGTTTCTATTTTTCATAACTGTGAATCATACAGAGAAGATGCAAAGGCTGAAACATAGAAACACATCATACAGAAAGAGCACTTAAAGCGCTTAGACTGTAACAGTGACATGTGACTGAAAGAAAAACAATTAAAAAAAGAAACACTATCTGAAACTTAAAGAAACTGACAGGTTACTTGAAAATTTAATAAAAACTGAACACACACTGTCATGACTCACTCTTATTTAGATGAATGGCGGGCGATGTGGCCTTCCTCCCACCTTCCTTCTTGATTGGTTTTTATACGTTATCTACTCAGGGGGAAAAATCCATTTCAGGTGCTCACGCAGCGGCGCAGGAACAGATGGCGGCATATGTAATGATTACAGAATCCCCACGTTAAAATACTTTAATTACTAAGTCAATAATGCCTGCAACAATTGCCGGAGCTTTAGTGTAAAAACAACAGAAGGCAGAAGGCAAACTCTGGGCCAATGTTTAACTAGAACTTTGCATTAGTGCTGATTGAGACAGTCTGTGTGTGTGTGTTTGTGTATGTGTGTGTGTGTGTGTGTAGTCTGTCACACTGCAGCAGGTAAGACTGTCCTCAGTCTTACCTTTCTTGGCTGTAACCACCACCTGCCTTGCCTTAAACCCGATTAATTTTATTTTATTGTACTTAAAAAAGGATATAAATATAAATAAAAAACAAAAAATGCAGAGAATCCAGATGTGAATGCAGTCACTCTGACTTTATGTGACTCTTGCTGTAGCTTCCTTTGCTACATGACAATTTTACATGTTTATTTCTGCTACTTATGACATGTATATGTCATTGACTGAGTCACCAAAATTGCTGTTAGAAAAGCATTAATTGGAGTAGGCTTTGCTCAAGCTCTAAGTTGAAGGCAGGTTGGGACCTCCTACAGGAATGTCTGAGCATTACATGCATTTGTGCACTGATTTCTGGATCAATTTAAGGTGGAAATGTTTTTATGTAGAGAAACAAACACACAAAAATAGCACCAGATTACATGAGTATGACTGATAATCATGAGACACTGTGCACTTTCAAATAACCTTTTTTAAAAAATGTTTTTTCAGTTAATATGAGTCAACACCGTTATTCATGGATTCATCTACAAACAACGGGACTTTAAAAGCTTAGCTGCAAGACTTTAATGACTTCTCACTGAAAGCAAGAAGTACATTATCTTAAGATTAGTTCGCAAAGTTTAAAAACATTCCCTCTTTACTTGGTTTTCAGACTTACCTAATGTTGGGGCTCCTCTTCATTTTATTCTTGTGGCTTCTCCGACCTGCCTCCCTGAGATGACAACACTGCCTATTTGACTTTAGTGTATGTGTGTGACAGGGATAATCAAATTTCCCATAAAGGATTCACTGTTGGTATGAACTGTTGGATAAAAGATCCAGGGCTGAAGGAAGAAGACCTCGCTCAGGAATGCTGAGGCTGTTTTTCTAAATAAGTCCTTCATTTGTGAGACAAATGTATATGAATTAAATACTGAAGATATGTGACCTCTTCATCACCCCACCGAAATCTATAATTATTAATGAATCAGTCTCATACTGTACTGTTGAAAGATTGCTTCAGGTATTCCAGGTCATAACGGGGAAATATAAAGCTTTCCATTTTATAGTTTACATATTTAGGCACAATAAAATGACTCATAACAATTTCAAAACATTTTTTAAAGTATGAAACTAAACTAACCTTGCTGCTTTAAAATCAGTAATCTGCACAAGTAACTTTTTTTTTTAAAGCTCTCAGTGTTTTTTAAAATTATTATTTGTTCATATTGAAGGATCGCCTGGTTTTAAAGGTAGCGGTAGGTGTAACAGGATGACTTTCTGACCTGTGTGCTTAAAGCTCTTTACTTGAGATTGGACACTTTTGTTCATGTTACTCTGTAGCAAGAAAATAAAATAGTCTTATTTAACTTAACATGCCAGTGTAGTGAAATAAAGCATACGTCGCCTTAATGCAACATTATGGCTCTTGTTTGGCATAATAATGGATTTCTATGGTACAATCAGCCAAACTTATCAGCCTCTGGAGTTGGTTTGTGTGACAATTATACGATAATAGCATTAAAAAATAACAACTTTTGTTATCCAAACATAAAGTGTAACAAGATGAGATCAAATGAAACTGAGTTTAAGGAAGAGTTAAAACAATAACGGGGGAAAATGTGCATAAAAGCAGCAAAAAAGGCAAACAAAAAAAAATATTGAAGTTATAATAAATGATACCACCTAACTACACGAAGACATTTTAAGAAATGAGTTAAAGGCAGTGATTGATTCTTAGACAGGTGGTTTCAAATCTGAGGCCACCTGATGGTCACCTTTGTATTTAGCCCCACCCATGGTGTCAAACTGGCTCATATTGTTATGGCAGGTTTGGGTCTTCTTTTTCTTTCTCTCTCTCTCTTTCTCTCTGAAATCTGTGTCTGTAAGTCTCACCTTAACTGTGGGTGAAGTTTCTGTTTCCCGGACCTTCCTCCCTACGCTCGGTCTGAATCAGGTCATCAGGACCACCGTATTTAAAGAGCTGGGTGGTGCTGCTGTACTCTGCCAGATTGTTGTCGTCAGCGTGATGTGACGATCCTTGCTAGTTGCCTACAACTTACCCACCAGCCCCTCTCTACTGTTGCTGTCCCTCCAGATGTTTTAATTTAGAAACCAGCAAATAAGTTCTCAGAATCTTATCTGACCTGTCTTGGTCATTCCTAACATCTCCTCTTTGGCAGAGCTCCAGGTAAAGTTCCCGTTGTGAGATCTCTTCCTGAACCGCTTAACTCACTCTGCCTTAATAATCAAGACTGTTAAACTGATGTTAGACTATTGAGTCCATTCTGAGATCCAACATAAAAAAATCATCAAGCCCACATGTTAAAAATGAGAGACAAAATCCTTTGAAGATTATTATGATACATTCTTTATATATATAACAAAAAACAAAGGTGTCTTCAACTTGAAAACAAAACAACAAATTAAAAAAAAAATTAAAAAACTAAAACTGAATGAAAATTGTTAATATTCATATTTAAGTATATAGTACTTTAATGTCTCATAGTAGAATGGTTTTGTTTAAACGCCTGTCTTTTCTCATCGTTTCTGAAAGTTTTTTTTTTAAATTAATCTAAATTCCTGTTCATTTGCCTGATTATTTAAATTACCATAAACTGTAGACATTAATCATGTCCAGCTCAGTTACAACGATATTATTGAGCAATATATAAAGCAATGACACACACCCGTCCAGAATCGTGAGCCAGTCATACTAATACACATTTCAGTCGTGTGTGTCTGCAGAGGGACAAACTAACTGTAACCCCAGTTTGTGCACAGTGTGTACCACTACCAGGCATTTCCCACAGGGTGTCACCACAGCTCTGATTGGTTTATGTGTCTCTTTTTTTTTTTGTTGTTGTTATTATTTATTTTATTTTATTTTATTTTCAGTTGTTACAGACGGGATAGACATGGCTGGGGGATAGGAAAGGGAGAAAGAAAGATGAAGGAAAAGAAAAAAAGAGGGGAAGAGGGACAGTGAGAAAGAGCACTTAAAAAGAAAAATCTCCTGGATCACCTGTTGAGAGAAAAAGAAGAGAAAACAAGCAAAAAAAAGGAGAGCAACATAATAAACACAACACCATCGCATTAATCTACAGTGGCTTGCAAAAGTATTCGGC
>VUQG01041172.1:0-28102 GCA_015106755.1 Etia nguti | reverse complement strand
TCAAGTACACACTAACTACTGGCAGATGCTGGCACACACAAGAATAACACACACAGATACAGCTCCATGTCAAAAACATTGCTTCTCAGCTGCTCTAACCCGACCTGCTCTTTCAGAAACATTCAGACACACAAACTCCCACAAGCACCACATCTGCCTCAATTTGCTGAGCAAACAGTTAGGAGGAGCACTCCCCTGTGGGGAAGCTTTAGCAGAGCCAGAGATATGAAAAGCCAGTTAAATAGCTACGCTGTAGCCTCTTAGAGTATTAAAGTGACAAAGGGAACTGCTGCACAGCATCTGGTTAAAGAGGAATGCCTGCACATTTTGACTTACTGTACAGTAAATTACCACTGCAATGTGCATCTAGGTGCTTAATTTACTGTTACATTTAGCATGTTGTATTGGGTCAGTCTTCTTAACTGTCATGCCCTTGGTATGTTTTCATAAGAGTTTCTCTGGAGCTAATAAATGGAAAACATAACATAGTCCATAAAACAACAAAATCAGCTGAAAGCTTTTGGATGAGTTTAATTTCTGAATAAGAAGTTGTACGACTCAATAGAGGACGTGCAGCTGAGGACAGTGTATATGTGTGTGTTTGTGAGTGTGTATATGTGTGTATATGCATTTACCCTGTAGGTGAAGGAAACGGAGGAGGTTCCTCTCTTCCCCCCATTCACCTCGATCTCCACCTGTCCCCAGTCAGCTTTATCAACAGGTCCAATCTCACACACAACTCTGATCAGAACAACAGAAAAAATTAATTAATTAATAAACAAAAATAAATGCTGGGACTTGACCTTGATACTCAACACTGGGTAAACATTTTTTTACTATTTACAAATTAAGGCAAGTTTCAATAAGTACTCAGTTTTATGGTGGTAATTAATGTCCACTCTACTGTTAATGAGTCATATTGTTGAAATGACTTATTTTGTAGTGAGAAGCAGAATTTTATGTTTATCTCTGAGTCGTGGCAGCGTGAGAATGAAGCTTCACATTTTTTTAGAACAATGTCCTGGAGAATGTTAACCTTTAGTACACTGCAGATGTCCGGCCGTGGAGGTGGAACACGTGTAATTTTGAAAAATATATTTTTATGTCAGATGATATTGTTGAAATTTTATAGCTCCTTTGAGATTACTATCATCAAAATTGAACGAGTCCATGCTATTTTAAAGACTTTTTATCTTCCACTATTAAATATACACAGAATCATATTTGTTGGGGATATTCATGCTGAGGATCCATCAAGAACTACAACTAAGGAGTTCCTGAGCACGACTCTCTTTAAATATATTGAACATGTTTGGGGCCCTACTCATACATACTTATATGTAACTTATGGCGTTATCCTCGACCATTTGCACATAAATGAAGTTGTTTTCAGTGACATAGGTTAGTCTCCTTTAATGTTTCTTGTAACTCATATTCAGGGGCAGGGATAGCTCAGTAGGTAAAAGCGGTTGCCCCATGATCGGAAGGTAGGGGGTTCGAATCCACTGAACGGCTACCCTGAGGTACCCCTGAGCTAGGTACCGCCCCCACACACTGCTCCCCGGGCGCTGCACTGGTGGCTGCCCACTGCTTCACTGAGTGAATGGGTTAAACGCAGAGAGGAATTTCCCCACGGGGATCAATAAAGTGTACATTATTATTATTATTACTTTAATAGCTCCGTTACTAACTGAGGAAACATGTTCAGCTTCATTAAAACCATATTACTGATTATTGAAATGGAGCTTCAAAAGTCTAAAGGTAGAAACTGAAGATCTCATAGGATCATGCTGGATCGAGCTGTTGACACAAAATCACGTTGGTGAATAACATCCACAGATTACCTCATACAGCATTACTCTGTAATCTGTGGATGTCAATCACTAACATGGGTGCAGCCGTGTGAGTGTGTGGTTACCGAAATCAGTCAATATTCTTCTTCCGCAGTGCTCAGTCAGTCCATCACTTGTCAATTTCTGTCCCCCTCTCTCATTGGATAACAGTTTAAAGTTTAAAAATATTTTCTCATCACTGAAGCTTCCACGAGCACTGGAGTTGAACCAGGGACTTCAACGCTCAGAGGAGACAGCTATAAAGTCCACTTCTAATCAGACAGAAGTTTGGGAAACTCACTTAAAAGAGTTGGTAATACTCAAACAGACATAAATAATGCACAATATTTCACATTCTTTGTCCTTTTGTTGGACAAAGAAGACGCCTTTTGTTTCAAGCAATAAACTGTTAAAAATGAGCGCAGAGGGCGAACCTCATGCATCTGTATCTACGTAACTGACTCCCATTTGAAAAGATTCACTCCTCTTCAGATATCTAATTTTTTTCAGCAAGTCTGCACCACTAACTGTTCTTGTGGTATTTACTTTTAATTATTGCTCTGTTGCCTTGGCATACGGCTACTGATCTCACTCTTTTTCAAACTTTTAAAAATTCCTTTCATTCTTTAAACAGACGTTCCAGTTCTGCTGTGCTGGTGATTAAAGAGGAACCAGAGTTTGTTCCTGCACAGACACTTTTTACATTTTCACATTTTAGCAAATGCCAAACCTCATTTCCTGAAACATATTAGACATCTTTTATTCTATACATGGACAAAACTAATAAAGATGTCACGGTCCTGGGTTGGTGACCCAGTGTTTAGTTTTGTTTATTTTTAATAGTCTTTGCTTTTGTCTTATTTAGAATCTCTAGTCTTTGGTTTCTGTCTCTGTGTTCCATGTTTGCTCTGTCTCCCCTTGTCAAGTCGGCATCTCTGTATTAGTTTCCTGTTTTACTTTGACAGTTTGTGTCCTATGTCAATGTATTCTGTTTTGCTTCGTCCCTGTCTCGTCTGGTCTGATTAGTCACAGCTGTGTTCCTCTCCTGTTTGCCCTTTTCTCATTACCCTCTGGGCTGTGTCCCAATTCAGGGGCTGCATCCTTTGGAGGACCCGGCCTTTGCGGTCTACATGTGCCGGGTCCTCCAAAGACCGAGAAGTGCGAGGCTGTGAAATGGGACGGGGGTACAAAAAAGTCTTAGTCTTAGTCTATCACCATTAAACAAGGTTTTTTTCACAGGGCACTTATAAATGTATTTGTTTCCTAGCATTATTTTTTTGTTTTTAACCACAAAAAAATAAATAAATAAATAAAATCCAGTCTGCCTGTGACCACGCCTCCCCCCTCCATATTTCATGATTTGGTTAGGTCCAGGTGCATGTGCTCCTAGCTGATGCCAAGGTGCAGGAAGGTAAGATGGCTTCAAAAAAGAAAAGAGCAGAAATTAAACTCATCGTGAAGTTCAGATGAAGGAAACTGCTTGATTTCCAACATTTCCAACAGAAAATGATGTGTTTGTGATATTTTAGCCAACATGTACTCGATGCAGGTGCCTGTGTCTCGTTTCATAAATGAGAAATTAAATTTACTTCCCTCCAGAAAGTTAATGTATATTTTATCTGTGTTTGGTTTAAGGTAATGACCAATGTAAAGAAAAAAAATTCTAATAACATTATCATAAAAATATTACAAGATTAAAAAAAAACAAAATAGCACAAATAGCAAAAAATGCATTCACCTAAGAAGAATGATGATCCATGTCTACACAGTGTTATACTTTTTGGGCTAGGATGGTTTGCAGTATTAACGTGGTGCGGCCCAAAGTGATCTTTATTTTGCCAGGCCCCAAAATACCTTTCGGCACCCCTGGCGGTTGCATAGTGTTTCATCAAGTTTGATGCCATTAGTGATTAAATTACAGCCCCTCAAACACATTTCAGCTAAATTACTATGTACCTAGCAGGTACATAGCAGATCTACCTGCTAATCTAGCAGATATCTACCCGTGTGGAAATATCTGTGACCACTTGTTAAAGATGCCTCTCACATTATACTACAGCTGTAGAAGCTGTATAAAAGAAGATCCAAGTTTTGTTTTTTTACCCCTGACCATGTTTGTTTTTTGTGGTCAGAATGGATTTGGATGAGAGGCTGGAGCTAGTGAATTGCAGTCTAATTAAGCCAGAGATGCATCAGAGTGTGTGTACAAGGCCCACCAACTCCGAATAATAATGGACAGGGAGTGTTCCTTTTAATCCACGTCTTTAACTTTCCTTTCTGACCTCAAACAGCAAGTCGGTCCTCGTAGACTTCCATTTTGTGCCTCAATTGTACTCTGTTATGGACACTAATGGCCAACTAGTCCTTCTTGTTATACTTCTTGAATGTCGCTGCCTGTGGCTCATGTATTGTAATGTAAATTCTCCAGACTAGTCTTCACAGTCACAAAAAACAGACAGGAACACAGACGTGGGTGCAGTGACCCTTGTACCCACCAGCTGACGATGAAGTTACATCATCTGAACCCAAAGGGACCCAGTGGGCCTGTGAATGGGGGAAAGGTAATCAAGCCTTTAAAATGCCTAACTTCAGTAATAAAATATACATATTTACAGCCAGGTACAAAGCTGTCAATAAAAACTGGTTTTGGTGTCTATAGTTAGCTGAAAGGTGTCGACGGGATAGCTGTTTGCCAAGCCTCTGCCAAACCAAGTCAATGAACTTAACCACTGAACTTAACTCACTTGTGGTTTTCATGCCATTTAGAGAATTTTTGATGGAATCTGGCTAATAATGTGGTCTGCAGTAAACTGTATGATTGCTAACAAAGCTAGTCAAGGTTAGCTGACTATTTAGCAAGAAAAAAACAAAAACCACAGTGGGACCCAACATGCTAAGTGTCTGCTGTCACAGCGGTTACACCTATCTTTTACATGCAGTCCATGTTACAAAGGAAGCCCTTTGACAGCAATAGGCATTGAGCTACCTCAAATCCTGCGAGTCAAGGTGGGGTATTGGAAACTTCCTTTTACATTAAACAGTCTGCTTTAAGTATGAATTTGCTGGAAAAGTACAAGCACAAATTGGCTGTCATTTGAATTCTCACAGTGTAATGGCTCATTTCAAAAGGGACATTTTTAAATCTCTTGCCAGACTCACAGGGATCCACAATCTTTTTTTTTTCTGAAGGCCTTGGAGAGCTCTTTAGATCTTGGCATAATGACACCACACACTTCAGTAGCAAAGAGAACAGCAGAGCCTCAATGTCAGAGATTTAAATAAGACACCTTCTGTCTGTCACTCTCCAAGGAGGCTCTAATCGATCAAACCTTTTCTGGAACCTGTGATTCTAATTTTATGAGTTTGAAGGTGTGATCATTGTAGGGGTGGACACTGTACATGAAAGCAATGTCCTTAAAAGCAACTCAAATAGTGCTCTAACTTCATTTTAGGAATACACACTTCAAAGAAAAGTGCTGTTCTGGAAGAGAATGAATTGTCTGCTTAGCTCAAGGAAAATGCTTCTGTTAAACATCAGGGGAGTATATTTGTGGAAAATAAAGGTTCATGATACTTTCATGCACAAGATCTCCACAAAGTGACATTTCTTCTTTGATTTTTTGAAGTGCAAATGCTGTAGGTAACAAGTGACACCACAGTTGTGCAATTAGGTCCATAAGAAATGTGTCCTTTGGACAAAGACACATTTTTTTGGTCCCTCTTGAGTTCCTTTTTCTGGATCCATGTACCCTGTTAAGTGCCTTCTTCTGACTTTTGCAGCATTTGGATGAGTCAGAGAGTAAGCTCTGTATAGTTCACCGTTCATCCTGCTGCTTCTATCAGCAGTCATGTGTCCATACCATAACGCCGCCTCCACCAGACTTTAACAGAAGACGTGATGTGTCTGATCAGGAGCTGTTTCTCTCCATTTCTGTTCCCATGATTCTGGTACAAGTTCATCTTGGCTTCACTTTCTTCCCCAGGGCTGTGCCGCCTCTGTTTTTTGTTTAATCTATCCTTCTTCTTAAGTGTAAGCTGTGGTTTGCACCTTGTTGTAAACCATCTGTATTTCCATTCATGAAGCTGTTTATATGTTGCAGACTCTGAAAGGCACACTTCATCAAGACTTTTCTTAATGTGGCTAGGTGTTCTTACCGAAGGATGGACTTATGCAGTCATTCACTTTAGCTGTCATCTGTGGTCTTTAAGGTTTTACTGAACTGGCCAGATTATTGATTTGGCCACTCCTCGTGTTTTTCTCTCTCTCTGATAGTTTGCTATGGTTTGCTTTCCAAAGAGACTCAAAAGCCAGACACACTGGAAATGGTTAACAGGGAAATAATGAAAAATTTTAGAAGGACAGCAGATAAGAGTACTGCACTGGTTAATAACTCAAATTTCTCTTTTCTCACAGGCCAGACTTCAGTCTTTTAAGAAATAGCCTGTGAGAAGATTTGTGAATGTGCCTGTGGGACAGAACCAACCTGAGGCTGAGGTGTCAGGAAAGTTTCTTCAAAACCCCTGAAGTCCAATTGTTTGACTAGATCAGCTCTCAAGCCAGTTTCCAGAATTCTCTACTGCTCTGAGGTAAAAGACTCTAAGCGAGTCTCCAGAAGTGACACAACAGGAGAATGTAAGTGTAATGACGAGCAGCCACAGCTACTTCTAGAAAGAGGTAGGAAGAGTTATTCTACCAAATGCAAGTTCAAGGTAATGCTGGCACTACTGACACAATGATACTTCAACCAAGAATGTGTGTTGGCAACAGACAGTCAGTCAATGGTTATACAACATCGAGTTGTGCTCGAGTTGTAATGCTAATTTTGTTGATTTTTTTTTAACACTGTCTTGATGTCTTCTTGGACATTTTATATATTGTCATGTCAGACAGGCTGAATAATGGTGCTAATGCCACTAGATAGGATTAAGCTGCGTACACACTGGAAGCTATTCACAACAACATGGCAACCAGAGACCACAAAAACTGAATAATATTTTGCAACTTCAAGCAAATACAGGCAACATATTCACTGCCAATGTGAGCTTTTCTCAACTTCCAGGTGAGCAAGTAGATGGATTTTTAGGATGGGAAACCCTTTAACAACGGTTACCCTGCTGGTTGGTAAATGGGGCTTACCACTTGTTCGCTCTCTTATATCATAACTCAGTGCGTGAAAGCTCACATGCCAAAGGACACGTTGTGATTAAATTAGCCACGTCATTAACTCCACAAGGAGACATTCTAGCACAGTTTTTGTGTAAGATTTGTTCCATAGGTGCCAGATTAGCTCAGTGGGTGAGGAGGCGACCAAATACCGCATGGCTAAAGCACAGCGGCCAGGTTCGAGTATGACCCATGGCCCTTTGCTGCATGTCCTCCACCCGTCTCTTACCACTATCTAATTTTAAAAAAAGAATTGTTCTGAAAAGTAAGAAAATTTGTGTTTGGTCAACTAATTTTTTATTCTGCTACTGTCTGTTGTTTGGTGTCGTTTATTGGACTGGATGATAGAAGTCTGATGAAACAAGAGGTACTGGGAATTTAACAGTTTATTCATTTAGCTAACAGAGGCCTCAGTAGCATGCGGAAGAACCATACACAGCCACAACAGCCTGGTATCTCCTCATGTTGGTCACCAGCTTGGTCACACACTGCTGTGTGCATTCTTCAACCAGCATTTCTGTTGGTCACAGAATAAGCTGTTTGAAAATTGGCAGAGAAGGTTTGGCAAGTTTTTCAACTCAACTCACAAATTTCTCCTAAGAAATGTGGCACCGTTTAAGGGGAAGTAAACAGGCTATCCAATAACATTTATTGTTCAGAAAAAATAATAAACCAAAAAACAAATTTCCTTCCTTTTTGTGACAAGCTTTTATTCTTCTATCAATTGAATACACAAAACAATAACACTTGTGATTAGAAACCCTTGAAACGAGGGCATCACACACCGCCATGTTGACCTCTCACTCTGAAGTCTGATCAACAGCGAGTACATGGTCAGAGGGACACTTAATATAAATAAATACACCAAACCAACAAATGAAACTAACTGTGCATGTAGATGACTGAAAATGTCATAAATCTCTTGTTTATATTTTTTTTTAAAGAAGGGCATCTGGGGATACTAGTCTGTGTACGTGGAGTAGACATTTGCACAGCTGACTGAGCACAACCATCAGGTGTTCCAATAAAAAACAAAGACGTGTGTTTGCTTTCTTTATAATATGATCTGAATTTCTGCCTGGACCTCCACTGCACATGACACAAACAAGAACATGCAGCTTTATTGGAGCGACAACGTTACTTCAGCCCTGTGTGCTGGGATTCTTCAGTACCACATCTGCCCCAGCTTTTCAGCTGCAGAGACAAGTCTACAGCTTCACATTGAATCCCTCAGCTAGAGATGGAAAAAGTGTGATTTTTGTGCATGTGTATATGTGTGCGTCTGTGTGTGTGCGCATTGTCTCCTCTGAAGAATGAGTCCTGGAAAATTTTTTCCACAGTGCTATAAAGAGCTTATGTATGTGTACATGTAGTTTCAGGCATTAAAAGTGGAATAACTGAAATGCAGAAGTGCAGATAAGAGCCAGTGGAAGTAAAGAGACTGTAATGAAAAACTAATCTCAGCAGACACATTCATTTAAGGAAAAATCTGCGCAAGAAAGGCCCCGGTGCCCACTGCTCAGTTACTTCACAGCCAGATAAATCTGCATGAGTGTAAAACCAAAGAGAGAGACACAGCGAGCCTTTACTTTCCTTCATCGTCATTTTTCTTCTGTCTGGTTTCTCGTCATCCAGAGTGAGCAGAGGAGAAAACAGCGGAATAGATTTGAACAGAGCTGGGGAGGTGTAGCTTTCAAACGCTGAGACCCCCACCCACCTCCCTCCCTCTCGGTCTCTCTCTCTCTCTCCCTCGGTCAGCGCATGCCTCTCGGTTGGAGCAGCAGCTCGTGCTCAAGTGGAAACCCACACCGCAAGCGCACTCACTGCTGAACGGGCGGCACGAGACTCTCCCTCACCTCCATCACCACGCGTCACTTTCTTCAGTGCACGGAGGGATGCTAAACAGGAAGGCTTCATCACCGCCGCCAGCACCATCATCATCATCACCGTCATCCTCATCTGCTGGAGAGAGAGAGAGGAGCAGCGGCTCTCCGTGTGCTAAAAAAGTTGAGGAAGATTGGGTTTATTAAAGGAGCACCGGAGGGGCTCGTGCCCGGCGTTAACGCGGGATAATCCGCCCGGCACGGTCCGATCCTACTTTGGAGTGTGCAGGAACGGACCCGGTCCTGAGTGGGATTTGTTAACGGTGCTTTCCAGGATCGTTCTGTGCACCGTCCCCGGTGCTGACTCTGACCTCCAGCGTGCTTGTTTTTCATCCACAGTTTTTTTTTCTTCTTCTTTAAGCGATCGGCCCGTTATTGTTATTACTGTTGTTATTATAAACGGGTCCGGTGTTTAATCCCATTGGTGTGAGCTGGATCTGGTCTCTGGCGGTGGTTTAACGGGATCCCCACATGTGCCAGCGGATCAATAACGGCTTCCTGACGTTTATCTGTGAACTCCCGTCATGTCCCTGATGGATTTTTCCCACACCACACGCACTTAATGGATTTCTAACGGTAGTGTAACGAATCCCGGGACCGTCCCGGGTGGACTTGAGGGTTAGTTTATTGACCGACGGTAACCTCAGCCCCCCTCCCCGGGGACAGAAACAGCTCGCAGGTATAAAACATGTGTTCACATCTGGGTTACAGAGGAAAACGGGACGTGTAGCAGAGAAAGCGCGGTCCTTCTCGGGACTGAAGTGAGTCTTGCTAATAACGGATCACCCCCGGAGAGGTTCCCTTCCACCCCGGGGACCGACTGCCGTTTAAAACGGACACGGAGATCATCGCTTCCTAACTGGGGCGAGAGAAGAGAAGTTACCGGAGGAGCAGAGGAGTTTTTCTCCTTATAATATTGAACCTGTAATAATCGGACAACCTTCATGATCAATATCTGAGTGATCTCATTGAAGGAATGGATTGATTGATGGTGGATTTTAAAAAGTGGGGGAGGGGGGTTTCAGCTCTTTCTGTGGATTTCTGTTCCCACCGAGCGGCATCCATGTAATCAATACAATCCTGGGTTATCAATCAGTTTTAATCCAGCTTCCATCCATCAGGCTCATGAGCTGGAAAGTTGGGATCGTTTAGACCTCCTGGAGTAGCCGAGTGAATTATCTCCTCCACGGTGAAATAAACCCACATGCTGGCCGTAAATTATCCACTTAACCCCCCTCAGGAGAGGAAAAAAGAGAGAGAGAGAGAGCGCGCGCTATAGACACAGACCGCAGCGAGAGAGTTATTACCGTTATTAAACTGCACCTTTATCAGCAAAGCTAATTTTAATTTGAAATCCATCAAAGAAAAGGGGTCAAACGGAGGCGCTTTCTCAGTTTTTAACAGCAACTTTAAGTTCGTGTGACGCGGAAGTAACTACAAAACTGAACTTTAAAGACAAAATTACAGAAGTATTCTGGTTTGGGACAAAGCCTTACGAAAACTGTGTTATTACAAATTAATCTCTAGCGTGTAATAAAAAACAAAGACAAAAACTGGATTTCTTGACAAAGATCCGAATTCAAAACTTTATTTTACTCAAAATAAGATCTGAAAGTGTGCTGATGTGACTTTGATTTGATTAAGTCTTCATGTGATTCCAAACCTGAAATGTAATCATAATAATCTCCAAGAGACTTGTAACACGTCTTAATGTCTTGTAAGTTATTATAATTTTCGACTGTAACGTTATGATAATCCCATAATAGTCCGAAAGGGATTTATTTATGGTTTATTGCGGATGTGTAAGAGCCTTAACTCAGAGCAAATTAACTTTACGCCTACCTTGGGAAAAATACCTGCCGCTTTAACCCCCTTGTATTCATTCAGACTTTGGTTGAGGGTCTTTGACTTGGTAACATGACCATTTTTAAAGTTCAAATTGATGATTTCCATCATCCATAAATGACTTTAATTTACAATCTGAGAGGAAATCCAGATAAGGTGTTCTTGCTTTTAGAGCATAAGGCTTTATTCCCAGTTTTATACCTCATGGTGGTTAAGTGTTTAGCTTACCCAGCTGATTTCCAGTCTATGGATGATACGCTCACTGTATAGCCACATCCTCAACGGCATACCTCCTCCGCTCCGTCCCCCTCCTCCTTCTCCTTCTCAGCCTTCACTGCTCTTGAAATCGAGCCATTCAGCATTGATTTTTTTGTTTCTGTTCACCGCAAAACCAAAACGCACATGACCATTTCATTTTTTCTGGTTTTTCAGTTTGGTTGCCTGAAATGCAAGACGTGCCGCAGTGCTGATTTTTCACATCTAGGCAGAACTCAAGGACGTTCATAATAGTCCATCAGCAGCAAGGTCAGAGTTCAGTGTTTCAGATATATAACTGCTGGAGTTTCATCAGCACAGACTGATAGGCTGACAGGTTGAATCAAGACTGGAATCTTTGGGACGATCAAAACACATTTTATCACATCAAGTCTACTGTAAACAAGCTTTAATCTGACCTGTGCATAAATGAATATTTTTTTTAATCAGAATCTGTTTCTGCCACTGAACTTTGAGATTATTTCTTTGCTGTTTTAGTGAAATTTTAAGCTAAATGGGACTAAACGACAGCAGCCCGGGAGCCATGCGGAACGGCCGTGGCCTCTCGGATCAGTGGGCAGAATCAGTGGTGGTCCGGCCTCGAACCACTGAGCGCCACATAACGGTGCACAAGCGCCTGGTGCTGGGCTTTGCCCTCTCCATACTCACCCTCATTATCGTTACAGCAGTAGCTGTGGTGCTCAGCGTCCAATTTGAGGCCTGTGGTGCACGAGATCGCGATGGAACGACTGGAGAGCCGAGTTCCCGAGGCCCCAGCGGGTCTGCAAAGTTGAATGGAGGCAGAGGGGAAAGGACGGGGGAGAAAGGGGACGAAGAGGTGGTCCAGCCGTGGAGAAACTCACGATTACCGGGCTCGGTGAGGCCTCGGCACTATGATCTGCGGCTTGCCGTCTACATGGACAACTTCACCTTCTCTGGAGAAGTCAGCATTGAGCTGGAGTGCATCAATGCCACCCGTTTCATTGTGCTGCACGCTGATCGCTTAGAGGTATGTTGGCGCTCTGTGACAAATCTGGATAGGATATTTTTGCTCACAGTGAGGATAGTGATAATTTAAATTCAAGCATGTAGCAGTTTAGAGCCCGAGGACTCCTGAGAACGGTCACTTTTTACAAACTGAATGATCAACATGCTTGGGGTTGTCCAAAATTTTTGGTTCTTAGGTTCTTTTAGGTTTTTCGTTCAAATTCTACTTAGGCACACACCCACCCCAAATAATCAGACCTGTTCCAAAAATGTAATCAATTAGACTTATCAGAGAAAGAACCCAAACACCAAATATAAGCCGCTTTTACTGATGATTACAGCCCAGAGCTTTCCTCAGCATCACTTGACAGAGCTGTGTGTGAGAATGAAAAAGTCCAAGTTTGGATTTTTAGCCTGCCAGATCCCAAACACTAGGTTAAACTGAGCCTGTATTAGAATAGCGAACCGTCTGCTGAATTTACAAAGAAGCAAGAGCGAGAGTGTTTACCCTCACGCTCTACCCCAGCAGTATCCTCGCCTTAGTCAGCCTGAGTATTTCCAGTGTTGTGTGAAAAAGAAAAACTTTGGATCAGGTACCAACCTGCTTCTCCTGATTTTTGACTTCATGAGTGAAAATACCTCTATACCTATCCTATTCACAACCTTTTCTAATGCACAGCAGATTATAAGATTAAACCTTTCTCTGCACTGCACTGCACTTGAGACATTTAATGCTACTTACACAACTCTAGACTTTCAGTGCTCTGAAAGAAGTGACACCTTTTATAGCTGAAAGAGCACTAAGGAATTTACTTTTCCCTCAGCCTGTTCATGGCATTAACAAATAATATGATGGACATTACTTCGATGTACCTCTTGACTCAAAATACAGACATTGAATCATAAATTAGTTTGAATCCATTCAGGTATGACTGAACCCCAAACCTGAGACCCACACCAGTAACAATAAGACCCTGATTGATGCAATTAAGTTTAATGGAACAAATTTACATCTTTGTTACTGACTCAGGTCTTGGCTGTGAAGACCTCTACATCATAGTCCAAACTCAACAATTTTTTAACACTAGACATACAAGACATTGTTAAATAATAGTTAAATAAACTCAACTTTATGAAATGGGCAATGGTGGATGGTAGATTTGTAGCTATATTGGCTGTGCATTTGTTGCTGTTGGTTACGGCTGTTTTTGTCTACACCATATTCACTAAGCTACAAAAAATGGAGATCAGTACTGGTATTCCATCTCATTACTGCAGCTGAAGTCTCCAGTTCCTTGAAATGTCAGCAGTACTATTCCTGGCCGGTTTTAAATTGGGTACTTTCTTCTTTCAGGCATGATTAAACTCTTGGAGATTTACAATTTTCTTGAGAAGGTGGTGCAGCAAAAGCCTTTTGAGCCTTTAAAATAACAGTGGTTACTCCCATTGGGAGCATGAATGTAATGAGTATTTCGGAATTTCTATTTGCTGTTCTTATATGAAATTTAAGATGGTAGGCAGCTTGTCAGAATTGAATTGGACTCTAGCAACCCCACCCCTAGCTCTACCAGATTAGGTTAATAAAAGTAATAATAATAATAATAATAATAATAATAATAATAATACATTTTATTTATAGGCGCCTTTAAAGACCCTCAAGGTCACCTTACATTAGTACAAAAAATAAAAAATAAAAACATGAAGTAAATATAAAATAAAAAACGAGTATGAAAGTATAAAGCTAAACAGGGTAAAAATAGACTAAGACAGAATCATGATGAAGGGTGTGTAATTTTGAATAGATGGATTTTAAGGCGTGATTTAAAAGTGGAGAGAGAGTTTGTAGTCCGGAGCTGAGTTCCCAAGGTGGAAGTGCATTCCAAAGTCTCAGGGCAGAACAACTAAAGGCTCTGAGTCCCATGGAAGTCAGGCAAGCAGGTGGAACAGACAGAAGGGAAGCTGAAGAAGAGCAGAGTGTACGAGGGGGTGAGAACGTATGGAGAAGATCAGATAAATATGGGGGAGCAAGGTTATGATGCGCTTTGAAAGTAAGAAGCAGGATCTTGAAATTGAACTGGAAGCTAATGGAGCTGTTTAAGAACAGGTGGTATATTTTCAGGAGATCTAATTTACCCCATTATGCGGAAGTTTATTTTATTTATTTATTTATTGTTATTAATATATTTTTTTGGCATTCCCAAATAGAAATCTTCTAACAGAAGATCTGTAGCCAAAATGCATGTAAGGGAGTTGATGTAAAAGGTAACATCTTTTCGTTTCAACCCTAATAGTAGAATCAGAGATTCCTGAGAGCTGACTTGTTTGAGATAAAACTGGATGATGTTTGGACTAAACTTGTTTGCCGTAACTTATTTGCAGTCATGTTATTGTTATTGAGAATGGTCAGTGGTGAGCCATGATCTAATTACTGTTGAATCAAGCTCCGTACAAAGTCTACATCATGAAACAGAGATTGGTGCAGTGCAGCCTGTTGATGTAGACGTTTTGATCTTTTGATAATGTTCCAAACAAAGCTCCTTGTTTGCATCCAGTGGTCTGCTCTGTGCTGAAAGCATCCCGACGCTCTCTAACAAAGAATGTTTATTTCCAGATTTGGCCTCGGAGGTTTCTTTAACGAGGCTAATTAACCGTCAAAGTTGCTGTTTCAGCCCAATTTCGGAGACAAGTGCGTAGTGAGAGAAAGCCTCAGAGAAACGCCTGAGCAACGTGATTTTTCAGGCCGGTCATCTCGGCTAATGTGAGAGAAGGATAAATCTGTCTAATTTGGGCAGAGGCCAATTAAAAACCCTGCAGCCCCTTTTGTGTTTGTGTCAGAGCACACTGTGAATTAAGAGGTGCTGTCGGGTGCCAGGCAGGTCTCCTAAGGTATCCTCAGAGTTAATGCATTATGAAAAGAAAAAAATGTCAAGATGTTGAAAGGCCAGAAAACAGAAATGTGAATAAAAATAGATGCAGCTGGTAGCAAGGGGAGGGATAAACACTCCTGAAAAGAGAGCTTAATTCACAGAGTCAAAGAAATGTCACAAGTACAAAATGCATTCAAGATTTAGCAAAGTAGAAAACACAGTGAAGGTTTTCAGTCTAGAGATGTCGGCTGACCATTTTCTCCAGCTTGCCAAACACTGTCAGTTCTTATCCAGATTTCAGTCCCTCCAGACAGCCAATGATTTAACTTCATGTCAAGTAAAATTAACATGCAGGCGCGCCTTCCATTTGGCTAATTTATTCCTCCTCCAGTCCTCCTTCCTACATCCTCTGATTGTGACCTGGAAATCGTTGGATGTTCCAATCGCTTAAATGCACCACAGAGGAGATGAAGAGATGAGGCGCTCCGAGTGCAGAAACACAAGCATGTCCCACGGGGAAGTTTTCAACACCCTTTGAATTGCAATGCCTGTACAGTAGTCAGTAAAATCTGAGACATCATACCCATTCAAGCTGGGAGGGATGTGATATCTGGATTTTATATATTTGATTTTATTGCTTTTTTCCCGTTCATATACACACCACCCGCTGTGTGTCATTGTTAAAAGAGATGAAGGTTACAGCTTTACGTTGTGTTAAAGTGGTTAATAGTACAACCACTTCAACACACCGTGGTTGCTAAAATGGTTGTGTAGCACAATACACTTGTATTTGAAGTACGTGAAAATTACATGCAGTCACTTATACACAATTATACTAGTTAACTATAAACATAGTTTGTGTTGGAATATAGCAGCTAAAATTAGTTGACTTCTTTTAATCTGGTGTTTCAGCTGACTGAGGGCAGCACAAGTACTGATAAGGGGCAGCTGTGTGAACCTTATGAAAATGAGCTCAGGGTTTCCCCAACTGTCACAGGTTGTAGTTGAATCCACTTTGTTATGTCAAGGTCAAGATGTAGAGGAGGTTGTGACCTGTTTAGGGTTACAGTTGGATCAACCTAATGATAGCCTTAGACTTTAGGGAAATGGGAATGTTGTGACAGAACTGTAAAGAGTTTGATTTGGAAGGTTGGAAGGACTCTAGGCTTGTTTAGCATATGTCTAAAATATAGTCCTAATATCATGCCTTTGGGGTTCATTGGTGCCCTGCATGTTAACATGTTAAATACGGTACTTTAAATACATTTTAATAAAGACTAAGTAGACTTGGACCGACATTGGGGAGTGCTGTTCCCTGTGCATTGTATTTGAGGATATATCTATGTTTCGGTGTTCTTTTAATATGGTTTGGATTGTGTAGAATGATGTAGTCTTTCTATGTGACTCACTCCTCCTGGATCTGTCCAGCCTTTTGGATTGCAGTCTGCTGTTGGTGGCTGCACAGTGGAACAGTGGTTCAATCTGCTGTCTCACAGAAGGGTTCAAACAGGTTTGAATCCACCATTTGGCTGGGGTGTGTGGTCTGTGTTGAGTTTATGTTCTCTGCGTGAGCACTCCAGTTTCATCCTACAGTGTAAAGACATGCAGTTAGTGAGGTTTGGTTTGGTGTGTTAGCCCTGTGACCTGTCCAATATGTACCCCTCTCTCATCATATGGCAGCTTTAATAGGCTGATGGATTGATGGATGATGCTGATTGTAAAAGAAGTGACCGAACTTTACTTTTTAGCCTTAATAAGTTTTAGTAAAGGGTCTGTATTCCATTCCAATTTCATTGTGAAAAAATATATCTACAGTACGATAAAGTAGGAGTATAAAATATTTTAGGGTATATGTTCTTTTAGAGTAAATATTGATATTTTCATTGGGCTGTGTTTCAGTAATTGAGGGTTAAGTTTAAGGCCAACTATGATTGAAACACTTCTATCTGAGGCCCATTGGTGTGAAGCAGAAGCCCTCCCTAATAAGAATGTGAGCTTCCTGCGCTTCCTTGGGGTCCGATCTCAGGGCATGCTTAGTGTCAAAGGGGTCATTAACACTGGGAGACTTTTTAGACCTCACTGGTTTCTCCAGTCAGGCGTAGATCACAGAGTGGTAATGAAATCTGTTTCAAAGCTATCTTCACCAACTTCGTTCTACTCCTGAGGCTCCACAGATTCTGTACATTGGCCCATTTTTTTGACATATTTGACAGTCAGTTTTTATATTTTTTGATGACTAGTTGCCATCTCTTCAAAATGATTTTGCAGTGAGGGAGGACGCCATGTGTGTTAAAAAGAGTTCCTCCCCATCTCTCTGTCACATGAGCACCAAGTGAAACTGAGATGCAAGGAAGATACAAGAGTGATGAAAGCGAGCAGCCACATTAGCTAAATAAAATGCACCCCAGGCTCAGTGTTACTCTCTTTTAGCTGAGAAATCAAACCCAGCACCAACAAACAAACAATTAAACAACATTTGTGTGAGCTGAACATTTTGAAGGCATCTCAGAACGTGCCGCTGTGTCAGCTGACTCATCAGAAAAGCCTGAAAAACATCCTTTTAATCTCCACTGTTTCCTCTCTGTGTCAGCAGGCTCTGTTCATATTGATCAGTTCTTTCATCAAAGGACACACACACACACACACTGTGTTTGATTGGCTTAGGGTCGCTGATGTGTGACAGCAGAACGACCTAAAGGTTCCAAACTGTTCCTGCTGCTGCGGGCGTGTTCCCATCATGCACTGCTACTCATCCATGTTTATAATGATGACTAATTGAATTCATTTTAATTAATTATTTGATCCACACAAGGAATTTAGTATAACTTCAGGGTAAAATCACCAAGAGAAAGGTGCAACTGGGTAATGCACAAAAAGAGTAAAAGTTAAAATGACCCACATGTTACTTAATGAGGTGGAACAGAAGCTGTGGCCTTCTACTTGTTCTTTGACTTGTGTAAACCCCAAAATGTTAACTGCCTTCAGGAAATAGCAATATGCATACCCTTTAAAATCTAACATGACACATGTTTTTACAAATTATATTATCCATTAGAAATTACTTGTATTACAACTTTTATTTGTGCACCAGTTGTGAATTTTTAAAATTTCATTTTGACCTGCTCTTTCGTTAGGCTCCAAACAGCACATGTTGCCAATTATGGACCTTTTGGCCTACAAAAGGATGCATACTTTTTGGAGACAGGTGACTTGTCCAGGGTTTACCCTGCTTTATGGCAGCAGGGATAGGCTAAAACCTCTGTTGCCCGGAACCGGATAAGGAAACAGTCACGCAGGCCTAGAGACTGGTCAGTTACCCCTGGTCACCACCAGTTGTTTGGGAAAAATATGTATTCCCCAACCACTTGGCAAGTGGTTACAAGAGGATGCTTGCTATTGGTGGGTGAAATTGATTGCAAAGAGGTACACTGTGCTGCATTGTAGACCTTCTCGCTTTGGTCATTAGTAGAGTGCCCCAGTAGTCCGTAGTTTGTTTGTGTTGGTTTCGGGAATATTGTGTCACATTTCATAGTTTCACTACTGCTCAGGTGTTAGCATGTGATTCAGACAAGCCCATGGCTTCTGTGCAAGCTATGGGAGACCGTGGCAATCCACTAGCAAAAGCAATCACAAGGAGGTTTTTGGTGCAGCGCCCTCTTTGTGACTGATTTCCCCTAGCAACAGTCAGCAAACATCTATAAACCACCTGTGTGCTCAGTTTAGCAGTGCCATACAGTACAAGCCCTCCTGTTATTAAGTCCTACAAACTGCCACCTGCATCAGTAAAACCAAGAAATAATATTTTTTAAGACTTTTAAAAGCTGTGTAAACTATTTGATTAAAAAAGTTGTATTTAAATCTCCAAAAATCATAACAATCCTTACTATTGATTTATACATTCTGGCTGCCTGCACACTTCATTGAGACTCACTGCATTTCTGTGGACTGTGAAATAGTGTGACCTCTTGATGTGCATTTTCATATTTTGATTTATGATATCCATATACTGTACATAATCTGAAAAGTGGGCCTCACTCAGCAATTAAAAACACATGTTTTTGAAAATACTCATGTATATTTCAAAGCCAAGAGCCTTTGTATAAGACTAAATAAGGAAGCAATAAGGAAGCAATAAAGTTAAATGCCAAAGGATGAGTGGAGTTTATTTCAACCTGGGATATTTACCAATCATTCCACTTTGTGGCCGTATTGCTAGAGTTCACATTTACCAATGAATGGTGGTATATTATGTATGCAAACAAGCCAGTATGCATGGATAAATACATAAATATGCATGCTCATTAGGTCAGGCGGCAAGTATTCCCAGAAGGAGAATTCTAATACAGTCAGCAAAATGGCTGTTCCACTTGGAAAATTTCTGGTCTTACCTTCAGTCTGCCTGAAAACAAACATTTAAGGTATTTAGGTAAGAATTTGTTGTTGGTTTTTTTTGAAAGGTGCCATGTTAGTTAAAAAGTTAAACCACATCAATGGAACAGACTGCAAATCATGGCAGATGTTCTCGGTGACGCACTATATACTCCTGGAAAGTGGGCTTTGTGAAATTCAGCGTTTGATGAATGGACCTTGGTCACATTTGGCTGCTGTGAGTGATGGTGGGACTGAGAGCAGCAGTTTGCTCATCGAGAGAATCCTTTTCCCCAAAGTCTCCTCGTCCTCTGGGAGGTATGCGTAATTCTGGCTTACGCTCAGACAATTTGCATTTCCTTGACAAATTTACCTTCCAATTTTTGTTTTTTGCATCGCTTCACACAAAAAAACTGATTAACACGAGCACCAGATCTGCAGACCTTTTGATATTATTTTTAAGTATGCTCTCACAGTACACCCACAGAAGTGTTTGCACTTATTGTGGCTGATTAGCCCTCTTCACAGGACTGTGTGGGTGTGTACAGAGAGTTCTTGACTAACATATCCCTCTAAGTTATATGTTTGCCTGGATGATTATCTTTAGTGCACTGAGTTTAGTGACATTTCAGTTAATTACCAGTAAATCCCCACTCAGCGTCAACCTGAGCGCAGGTCTAATCAGCCAGGAAAAGTCAGAGCACCTGTGAGGCTTTGCAAGGCCTTTAATGAGACAGGTGCTCTCCTCTTCCTTCAGTATTAATTCTCCTCAGCTGCCGACTGTCTGTTTCTTCATCATCTGGTCAGTTTGACTCCTGAGCGGCACAATGAAATATAGATGAATGTGGGTAAAGTTGGCAGGCGAACAAACACTCTGAGATCTGCTGATCTTTCTTTCTTTCAACACTCCTTCCTCTCTACTTTGGTGAAAACGCTCAGATGACAATACTTTTTTTCTCCTAAGCTGCTCTCAGATACACCCTTTGTTGTACACGTGGTGCCTGTCACATCACCATGGCGACAGCTCCAGCATTTGGAACAACAGCTGGCTGTAAATCAGGGGTTGCTGAGCATTCCTGCCACCTGACAAACCGTAAATACTTGAAGCTGATGCAGATCCGTGGTTGTTAACTGTTTTGGGTTTGCTGCCTGACTGCGCTGATCTCCCTGAACAGCAGAGGGCGCTTTCTCTCAAGAGAGCTCGGTTTGAACACCTGCTGTGACGCTAACTGGGTGTATGCAATGTTTTGATCATCGCTCAACACTTAATTACTCTAATGGGGATAAATTAAATGAAATAATTCACTGTGCCATTATTTATTTATTTCCAGGGACTACAGAATAACTATCAAGTTGATTTTTGGCTTCTCTTCTATAACTTTGGTATTAAAGTCAGCAAAGTGGAGAATAAAGTGTAAATTTGGACTGTGCTAATAAACATGGACAAAACCACTGTGATGTTATCTCCAGGTTCTGATGCCTTGAGCTTGCCTGTCAGCATCCTGATTTATGAGGGAGGAGGCGTGTTTTACTCTTAATCAGACCTCCCAGTGTGCAATGAGAAGATCATGCACGACTCATAAAATGTCAAACTGTCAAAAGAGAACATAAACCCAGCAGGAAAATGTTTGTTGAGGTCAACTATGAATTAGGGCATTTTCACTTAGAAACCAGAGGAAAAGTAATTGGCCAGGTCGCCTAGTGGTAGACAACCTGTCTCCAAACAGTTGTGCTCTAACTTGCACTGATTGCAGTCACTCTCATACAGATTACTGAAGGTTTGCAAATAATTGCCGTCTTACTTAGAAATGCAGACAGATTGCCAACATGCTGCAATCAAACTGAGTCAGTCTGCACTGATGAGCACAACCCAGCGGATCTCTTTGCAACAAGGGGACCAATTCAACTGGTCGCCAGCTGGTTGCATTCCTATTATTTTTCTATAAAAGCAAGGTTGCCAAGCACCTGTGTCTTTTACAAGTAGTTAATGAGAATTTCTGTGTGTGTAGATTTGTAACAACAGTTTTGTTTACTACAAATGAATTGCATGTAACTGCCAACTTGATCCCACTGGTGGTAGTCTGGTAGCCGACTGACTGTGTTGTTGCTGTCATGACACACCAAAGTCACTTTAAAGATGGCAGTGACTTCAAGTGGTCACAGACCTGGTGCCCATTGTCATAGCAACCACCAAGGTAACGAGTTCACAAGTTCACTGCACATGATTGCAGTAATCTTGGTGTTGTGTTTGTTCTTACCCACTATGAAGTGTGACTGTATCATCAACTAATATGTGTGTACAGCATTATACATGGTGCCACATCTTTTTGAAACATTTAAAATGCAATTTGATTATCGAGGAATGTGATTTACCATTTCATATAGCTCTTAAATAGATGGATAGAACCTTATTAATTGCTGGGGTAGGTTCCTCCAGGAAATTCAGTTACAGTTACATACATAATATCTAAATTGCCTGTGTTTAACCTCACCCACTAGACTGAGCTCAGGTTTTAACTATGTTCTACCTTTTGGTAGTCCACTAGTCTTATTTTCCTCCTCTCTTTTAAACACTGAGTAACTTATTTACAGACTGCTTTCAGGTAAAGTCTTGATTTTAAAGTCACCACCTTTTGAAAGAGCTGCTTCTCACTTTCTTTCTGAAAAGGTCAGACATTTTCCACGCACTCACCTATAGGATCACAAGAAGTCAGCTGCTGTTCGCTTTAACCCACTTCAGAAATCAACCACTGCTGTCATGTTTCAGGCGGGAAATGACATAAACACGAGCAGCAACAGGAAGTCAGCGGCTTTCAGAGGTGCTCTGGATGTGAGTGAGTGCAGAGTGTCTGAGTTTGAGGAGTTTAGGATGCACGAGTACACGTGTACCCGTGCATCCTATTAAACGACCCCTGTAGAGTTTCTTTGCAGATTTGCGGTTAACATCGAGTGTCACTCATCAAAATGAATTTGAAATATCCTGAAGCTTTTAAATGTTTAAATCCTGTGCTGTTCGCATTCATGTTTCCTGGCTTGAAGGCTTCTCCTTAACTCAATGTGTTGATGGATTACTGTGTTTCTGTGTGATTTGCTATTATCGCTACCAAGATTTTATTTATTTAATGATAAAAAAAACAGGAAATCTGATTATAGCATATCCAAACATATTTCACATTTCTGGTCTGCACTTGTAGATGAGTCTTATTGTGGAGACACAGTTAGTGTGTGGATGTCTTTATCCTACTTCCTCTTCTATCCATCAGGTGGACCGGGTGACAGTTACTGCTGAGGGTGGTGTTGGAGGTCGTCCTTCCAACAGGCCCGGGGGCGGAGTCATGCGTATCCACCGACACTTCCCCTTCCCGTCCAATCAGATGTACGTGGTGGCGCTGCACCGCGAGATGAAGCCGATGAGGGTTTACCGGCTAAACGTGAGCTTTGATGCTGCCATCGAGGACGAGCTGCTGGGCTTCTTCAGGAGCTCATACACAATGCAGAGAGAGAGACGGTACACACACACACACACACATACACACACACATACACACACACACACACACACACGGAAACACACACTTTTCCTATACCAGCAGGTGGTTCAGCTCGAAAAGGTCAGAGCTTCACATTCACGACATTGATTAACTCATACACACCACATGCCATACGCCTGTGTGTGCATGTCTTTGTGTGTGTTCCACTCATCTCAAACACAAACACACACACACACACACACACACACACACACACACACACACACACATAAAACTCCTTATGAACTTCCCATAAGCCTCTGCTGCAGTTTCCACATCAGATTTCTTCCCCATGGTGCCGATGGAAAACAGACTGTGTGCTGATACATTTATTATTTCGTGCACGAATATGTGTGGCCTCTATCTCTATATGTCTGTGTATGTGTGCCTGTGTGTGTGTGCAGGGACACAGTGTTTTATCAACGTCTGTTCCACTTATTGTGAAAAACACAAACTTGTGGTTAATTGATTGGAAAAAAGTTGAGCTCAGCTGTGATTGGATGGAGTAAAGCCATTACTACATAAGGACTGCCTGAGTAGAGCTTTAGGCAGTGATGAGACATAATTAAGTCATTCCTCACTTTTATACTACGGTTATTTACTCGATTCTGATTGGCTCCATGAGCAAGAGCGCTGCCACATAGACCAATGCTGCCTGAATACGATAAAACTGCATGATAAAGAGAGTCATTATAGGAAATGATGAATTCTCTATTCTGTATTATATATTTAGACTTGTTAATGGTAACACAATACACAGTGATCACCATTATTTTATGAAGAGGACATAAAGCTAATCTAGAATGATTGCCTTGTTCAAGGAGGAATATCTGACAAAGAAGCTAACTGTGATGATTTTGGGGCACTCTGACCTGATTCTGAAGACCTGTCTCAGACATGTGGGTGTATTTTAATGAACTGCATTGGCTAAAATTAAGCTGCTTAGAGTGTCTGAATGGCTCAGAGTTCAGCGTGTGGATTTTCATGAGCTTAAATCGCTTATTAAGAATCAGTGTAACAAGCATTTAGGCAGGGTCGTCAATCTTGAGATTTGAGATGAGCGACAGTGGGAGCAGCAGGTCAGATGAGCCCATCAATGTTAACTTTGAAAATACACCAGCAATGAACTTGTGTGGTCTCAAGTTCAAGTTCTCTCTTCAGGCACTGTCTGAAGGCAAGAGAAGGAGGTCATGGGTGACTCTTTAACCATTAAAGGCAAGACACCGGTCTGCATGGCTACAGATTCAAATCTAAGCATACAGACAGACATTTTCAATCCACGCTTGCTTTGTTTTCTTGGTAATGAAAAAACATTTTTAAAAAATCATTCTTTTGTTGCTTTAATTATGAATACAACAGAATCATGATATTTTTGCTATAAAAACACAGAGTAGTCACATTTTCTAAAAGATTTTAAATATTTACACTTGTCTGTAATTTTAATAGGCTACAGGCTGCAGCACCTTTATTATAAGGCTCAAACATGTGTTACAACATCATACAGATTTTTCTGGGATCAAAAATTGCTCAATAATGGCTCCTTTGATAGTAAAGTTTGCTAACCTCCACTGTAGGTGGTCAGGGTAAATGTCAGGAGTCGTATTCTCTGTTTAAGCTTTCATTCAGATACTATCAGTGATTTCAGATAATTAACTTGATGTTTTTGTACCATATCCTGCGTTTATGTATTCAAGCTGTAAAATATTTGAGACAGTTAGCTTATAGCTTTGCCTAATGATGCACCTGCAGATATGGAAATTTATAGTTCCATTTCAAGTTGCTGTGTTGTATTAAACAACACTAACCAGGTATGTACCCCTGGTGATTTCTCCACTTGTCACAGAGACTCGTGATTTCTGTTTGGATAAAAGTATTACCACTAATGAGCAAAATGCTGCTGAGCATCATAATAAAACTATCATTTGTAAACATGGTGATTTTTTTTATTGTATTTGCTTGCTTGGGACATCAAGGTAATGATGCAGCAAATGTAATATTATATTAATAGAACCTTGTGCAATATTTAGAGAGCTGGATCCAGTCTATCATCTGAGACATGAGCTGACAACATAACAGAAACACTCGTTATAAAGCAGCCAAAGAGGACGTGCACGCTCTGGGCCAAAATTATACTAGAATTAAGAAAACTTAAAATAACTCCATCATTATTTATAGGAACATGATCAATGAAAATATATATTTTTTAAAAAATGTGTTTTGTAAAGAAAAAATAGAAGATAAAATCTCCAAGACTACATTTATGTCTTCTTTAAAGCTTTAAAGCTTTATTAGCGGAACAGGTCGATTATTGTTGATTTGAGATGGATATAAATGAGTACTGAGTGTAAAGAGCGACAGAATCAGAGGTGGAAGACATGTTGGTGGCCTAAATCAAGCAAACCCCACATCTGGATTTGTATCCCATCTAGAACAGCGGTCCCCAGCCTTTTTTGCACCACGGACCGGTTTATGTCCGACAGTATTTTCACGGACCGGCCTTTAAGGTGTCGCGGATAAATACAACAAAATAAAACCAGTACTGTACCAAAAAAAGAAGATTTATTAATAACACACGGGAAAAGACCCAGGGAAACCAGGTTAATGATAAAAACGATAAAAAAAATAACGATAAAAACCCTGAAAACCATAAATTTTACTCCCGAGCCTCAACTCTTGTGGCCTGGTACCAAACGACTCACAGATCGGTACCGGTCCGTGGCCCGGGGGTTGGGGACCGCTGATCTAGAACATTGTACATCCATTACTACTTTTATTTTTTCTGCTGTGTGGTCAGATTTAGAAAAAGGCAGCAGGTTAAAATGTTTGGTGGTGAGCAGAAAGCCGCCTGTCTGAAGAACCTGAATTTTTTTACATGGACGGCCTCATTGGACTGTGAGTGTTGCCTAAATAAGGCGGATGAGTTAAACCAGAGTATCTTCACAAATGAGACGCTAGAGTCCAAAAAGAGTTTGAAGACGACTGATTGCTCATTGAAAGTCAGTCCAAATTTGTGAAATGAGTTGTAATGACAAGCATTACTGCACTCATTGAGGTGCTGTTATTTGATCCATCCAGGCAGCTGTGATTGGTCGTCTGTTTTGCAGAGAGGAAACTATCCCTTATTGTGACTCAACACGAGCAGAGTCTAAGAGTAATGATTCTGACAGATCGATGAGCAGAGCAGGACAGCGGCTGCTGTTCGGTTCTTCGATCACACAAACACAAACACACAAACCCATCCCTTTGACGTGGAATTCAAATTTTCATGACAGTTATGGATTCATGAATCTGTGCAAAGGGATGTATAACATTGATTTTCACATCCAGAAATCTAAATTCGTCTTCACTTCTATGGAAGGAAGACCAGTGGCTCAGGTTTCCAACTCTTCACTGATAGTTTGCTCTCCTGCCCTGTCCTTGGCCTGTCCATGAGAATAAGTTAGATAAGTGTTCCAGTCCATTTGCCATCTGGACATTTATTGTAAGATTAAAAAATAAAAGCTAGCTAATGTCACCTCAAGTGTTGGTTATATGCATGACACAAATCCAAAAACTCACACATAATTTTATAATTTATTGCTTTCACACATTAGAAAATTGTGCTCATTTCCTAATTTAAGAGCTTTTAGGCATCAAAAACTGAAAAATAACAAAATATCATTAGAATTTCAAACACACTGCCCATCAGTTGAAGTTTTGTTTTCTTCATTGACTTCCTTTGCCGTGTTTAGATAGAACAATGGTATAAAACTGCAGTTTTAATTGGTTTTTCATCCAGTTCACAATGAACTGATTAACATGCCAACATTTTGACATCTGAACCGACCAGAGGATTCTCTGAGGGAACTCTTTAGTATTTTTAGCACATGCTGAGCCAAAATCCACCACCAGTCAGACTTGGTCTCAGTGTTTTCACCACCCGTGGTCCACTATTCGCTGGCAGCTGCTGTTTGGATCAATTCCGAATCAATACGGCAGCTGGCGTACTAGCAGAGCTCGATCACAACACAGCAACCTGTTAGTTAAAGCTTAATGCTCCAGCTGCCACAAACCCGGTTACAGTCGACTTTGTGCACTAACCTGATTCCTTAAACGTCACACAAAAGAGAAAGCCTGTGTGAGAGCATGACAATACTAAATGTAATGCAATAAATATAAAGCCAGACGTAGATTATTTGTGGGACTGAGACTCATGGTACTATGAAATGCGTATATGACTAACATCCTGTAAAGGTGCCAGTGTGAGTTCATTAAATATGTTAATCTGATGACTAACCAGCAAAGCAGTAAGACACATGGTAAAGAAACCACAGCTGGTTATTATTTAAAAACAATAACTGTGTTCTGAGAAGTGCTTCAGAATGTCAGATAAACACAATACCTGTGTTTAGGGATGGTCCAAGTGATAGCCTGCTCAAAAGTGTGTGTTCGTGCGTGCGTGCACAAAGCTCACTGTTAGCTTAAGGATTAGCTTGATACAGCAATGCAGCTAATGCTAATACACATACACACACACACACACACACACACACAGGCACACACGCACAAACACACAGTATCACTGTTCCAGCTTAGTACTGATCTTTATGCAAATGACGTAAAGATGAGTTTTGATGTTGCAGTTACTGTTGTCTCCCAGTGAAGGCGTTTTTAATTCGGGCCGATTCCGCCCGTCTGCAGAGATGACCCGCCGTCTGCTGCTCACATGTCACATCAGGATAAAAACTGACACATCAATACTCAGCTAATGTATAGGAAACTGGTCCAGAGTGGTGCCACATTCATTGCACTAGTTTTCTTTCCCGGGGGATCTTTCATGGCTGTCCTGACACAAATGTATTCTTTAAAATCAACTTTAAACACATTGCAAGAATCTTTTTTTAGCTTTACTTTACACAAGCTTCGAAGTTAACATTTTGTGGAGTTCAGTGCTTTGTTACTTTTTTTGGTGCTTTCAAGTGGTTGCATCATCATTCCCATATTCATCTATAGTGTTAATATATTCTTAAAAATGTTCATATTAAACGTGGTTAAACTTTGAAACAATGAGTTCAACATGTAAAAGTAATCACTTTTGGCAAAAGGTTCAGCCTTCAAACTGCTCTGAATACTTAAGTATATTATATCTGCTATAGTACGCTCTCTCAGTACCATACCTTCTCATTCTGTGGTGTTTAATAATAATGTATACTTTATTGATCCCCGTGGGGAAATTCCTCTCTGCATTTAACCCATTCACTCAGTGAAGCAGTGGGCTGCCATTGGGCGCCCGGGGAGCAGTGTGTAGGGACGGTACCTTGCTCAGGGGTACCTCAGGATAGCCGTTCAGGGGAATCGAACCCCTGACCTTCCGATCACGGGGCCAACACTT